>OW121744.1:92549884-92692384 GCA_933228675.1 Stomorhina lunata
AGTATTAGTATTAGTATTAGTATTAGTATTAGTATTAGTATTAGTATTAGTATTAGTATTAGTATTAGTATTAGTATTAGTATTAGTATTAGTATTAGTATTAGTATTAGTATTAGTATTAGTATTAGTATTAGTATTAGTATTAGTATTAGTATTAGTATTAGTATTAGTATTAGTATTAGTATTAGTATTAGTATTAGTATTAGTATTAGTATTAGTATTAGTATTAGTATTAGTATTAGTATTAGTATTAGTATTAGTATTAGTATTAGTATTAGTATTAGTATTAGTATTAGTATTAGTATTAGTATTAGTATTAGTATTAGTATTAGTATTAGTATTAGTATTAGTATTAGTATTAGTATTAGTATTAGTATTAGTATTAGTATTAGTATTAGTATTAGTATTAGTATTAGTATTAGTATTAGTATTAGTATTAGTATTAGTATTAGTATTAGTATTAGTATTAGTATTAGTATTAGTATTAGTATTAGTATTAGTATTAGTATTAGTATTAGTATTAGTATTAGTATTAGTATTAGTATTAGTATTAGTATTAGTATTAGTATTAGTATTAGTATTAGTATTAGTATTAGTATTAGTATTAGTATTAGTATTAGTATTAGTATTAGTATTAGTATTAGTATTAGTATTAGTATTAGTATTAGTATTAGTATTAGTATTAGTATTAGTATTAGTATTAGTATTAGTATTAGTATTAGTATTAGTATTAGTATTAGTATTAGTATTAGTATTAGTATTAGTATTAGTATTAGTATTAGTATTAGTATTAGTATTAGTATTAGTATTAGTATTAGTATTAGTATTAGTATTAGTATTAGTATTAGTATTAGTATTAGTATTAGTATTAGTATTAGTATTAGTATTAGTATTAGTATTAGTATTAGTATTAGTATTAGTATTAGTATTAGTATTAGTATTAGTATTAGTATTAGTATTAGTATTAGTATTAGTATTAGTATTAGTATTAGTATTAGTATTAGTATTAGTATTAGTATTAGTATTAGTATTAGTATTAGTATTAGTATTAGTATTAGTATTAGTATTAGTATTAGTATTAGTATTAGTATTAGTATTAGTATTAGTATTAGTATTAGTATTAGTATTAGTATTAGTATTCAGTATTAGTATTAGTATTAGTATTAGTATTAGTATTAGTATTAGTATTAGTATTAGTATTAGTATTAGTATTAGTATTAGTATTAGTATTAGTATTAGTATTAGTATTAGTATTAGTATTAGTATTAGTATTAGTATTAGTATTAGTATTAGTATTAGTATTAGTATTAGTATTAGTATTAGTATTAGTATTAGTATTAGTATTAGTATTAGTATTAGTATTAGTATTAGTATTAGTATTAGTATTAGTATTAGTATTAGTATTAGTATTAGTATTAGTATTAGTATTAGTATTAGTATTAGTATTAGTATTAGTATTAGTATTAGTATTAGTATTAGTATTAGTATTAGTATTAGTATTAGTATTAGTATTAGTATTAGTATTAGTATTAGTATTAGTATTAGTATTAGTATTAGTATTAGTATTAGTATTAGTATTAGTATTAGTATTAGTATTAGTATTAGTATTAGTATTAGTATTAGTATTAGTATTAGTATTAGTATTAGTATTAGTATTAGTATTAGTATTAGTATTAGTATTAGTATTAGTATTAGTATTAGTATTAGTATTAGTATTAGTATTAGTATTAGTATTAGTATTAGTATTAGTATTAGTATTAGTATTAGTATTAGTATTAGTATTAGTATTAGTATTAGTATTAGTATTAGTATTAGTATTAGTATTAGTATTAGTATTAGTATTAGTATTAGTATTAGTATTAGTATTAGTATTAGTATTAGTATTAGTATTAGTATTAGTATTAGTATTAGTATTAGTATTAGTATTAGTATTAGTATTAGTATTAGTATTAGTATTAGTATTAGTATTAGTATTAGTATTAGTATTAGTATTAGTATTAGTATTAGTATTAGTATTAGTATTAGTATTAGTATTAGTATTAGTATTAGTATTAGTATTAGTATTAGTATTAGTATTAGTATTAGTATTAGTATTAGTATTAGTATTAGTATTAGTATTAGTATTAGTATTAGTATTAGTATTAGTATTAGTATTAGTATTAGTATTAGTATTAGTATTAGTATTAGTATTAGTATTAGTATTAGTATTAGTATTAGTATTAGTATTAGTATTAGTATTAGTATTAGTATTAGTATTAGTATTAGTATTAGTATTAGTATTAGTATTAGTATTAGTATTAGTATTAGTATTAGTATTAGTATTAGTATTAGTATTAGTATTAGTATTAGTATTAGTATTAGTATTAGTATTAGTATTAGTATTAGTATTAGTATTAGTATTAGTATTAGTATTAGTATTAGTATTAGTATTAGTATTAGTATTAGTATTAGTATTAGTATTAGTATTAGTATTAGTATTAGTATTAGTATTAGTATTAGTATTAGTATTAGTATTAGTATTAGTATTAGTATTAGTATTAGTATTAGTATTAGTATTAGTATTAGTATTAGTATTAGTATTAGTATTAGTATTAGTATTAGTATTAGTATTAGTATTAGTATTAGTATTAGTATTAGTATTAGTATTAGTATTAGTATTAGTATTAGTATTAGTATTAGTATTAGTATTAGTATTAGTATTAGTATTAGTATTAGTATTAGTATTAGTATTAGTATTAGTATTAGTATTAGTATTAGTATTAGTATTAGTATTAGTATTAGTATTAGTATTAGTATTAGTATTAGTATTAGTATTAGTATTAGTATTAGTATTAGTATTAGTATTAGTATTAGTATTAGTATTAGTATTAGTATTAGTATTAGTATTAGTATTAGTATTAGTATTAGTATTAGTATTAGTATTAGTATTAGTATTAGTATTAGTATTAGTATTAGTATTAGTATTAGTATTAGTATTAGTATTAGTATTAGTATTAGTATTAGTATTAGTATTAGTATTAGTATTAGTATTAGTATTAGTATTAGTATTAGTATTAGTATTAGTATTAGTATTAGTATTAGTATTAGTATTAGTATTAGTATTAGTATTAGTATTAGTATTAGTATTAGTATTAGTATTAGTATTAGTATTAGTATTAGTATTAGTATTAGTATTAGTATTAGTATTAGTATTAGTATTAGTATTAGTATTAGTATTAGTATTAGTATTAGTATTAGTATTAGTATTAGTATTAGTATTAGTATTAGTATTAGTATTAGTATTAGTATTAGTATTAGTATTAGTATTAGTATTAGTATTAGTATTAGTATTAGTATTAGTATTAGTATTAGTATTAGTATTAGTATTAGTATTAGTATTAGTATTAGTATTAGTATTAGTATTAGTATTAGTATTAGTATTAGTATTAGTATTAGTATTAGTATTAGTATTAGTATTAGTATTAGTATTAGTATTAGTATTAGTATTAGTATTAGTATTAGTATTAGTATTAGTATTAGTATTAGTATTAGTATTAGTATTAGTATTAGTATTAGTATTAGTATTAGTATTAGTATTAGTATTAGTATTAGTATTA
Source organism: Stomorhina lunata (assembly GCA_933228675.1). Taxonomy (NCBI): domain Eukaryota; kingdom Metazoa; phylum Arthropoda; class Insecta; order Diptera; family Rhiniidae; genus Stomorhina; species Stomorhina lunata. The sequence goes on from OW121744.1 coordinate 92,553,481, forward strand.
GTATTAGTATTAGTATTAGTATTAGTATTAGTATTAGTATTAGTATTAGTATTAGTATTAGTATTAGTATTAGTATTAGTATTAGTATTAGTATTAGTATTAGTATTAGTATTAGTATTAGTATTAGTATTAGTATTAGTATTAGTATTAGTATTAGTATTAGTATTAGTATTAGTATTAGTATTAGTATTAGTATTAGTATTAGTATTAGTATTAGTATTAGTATTAGTATTAGTATTAGTATTAGTATTAGTATTAGTATTAGTATTAGTATTAGTATTAGTATTAGTATTAGTATTAGTATTAGTATTAGTATTAGTATTAGTATTAGTATTAGTATTAGTATTAGTATTAGTATTAGTATTAGTATTAGTATTAGTATTAGTATTAGTATTAGTATTAGTATTAGTATTAGTATTAGTATTAGTATTAGTATTAGTATTAGTATTAGTATTAGTATTAGTATTAGTATTAGTATTAGTATTAGTATTAGTATTAGTATTAGTATTAGTATTAGTATTAGTATTAGTATTAGTATTAGTATTAGTATTAGTATTAGTATTAGTATTAGTATTAGTATTAGTATTAGTATTAGTATTAGTATTAGTATTAGTATTAGTATTAGTATTAGTATTAGTATTAGTATTAGTATTAGTATTAGTATTAGTATTAGTATTAGTATTAGTATTAGTATTAGTATTAGTATTAGTATTAGTATTAGTATTAGTATTAGTATTAGTATTAGTATTAGTATTAGTATTAGTATTAGTATTAGTATTAGTATTAGTATTAGTATTAGTATTAGTATTAGTATTAGTATTAGTATTAGTATTAGTATTAGTATTAGTATTAGTATTAGTATTAGTATTAGTATTAGTATTAGTATTAGTATTAGTATTAGTATTAGTATTAGTATTAGTATTAGTATTAGTATTAGTATTAGTATTAGTATTAGTATTAGTATTAGTATTAGTATTAGTATTAGTATTAGTATTAGTATTAGTATTAGTATTAGTATTAGTATTAGTATTAGTATTAGTATTAGTATTAGTATTAGTATTAGTATTAGTATTAGTATTAGTATTAGTATTAGTATTAGTATTAGTATTAGTATTAGTATTAGTATTAGTATTAGTATTAGTATTAGTATTAGTATTAGTATTAGTATTAGTATTAGTATTAGTATTAGTATTAGTATTAGTATTAGTATTAGTATTAGTATTAGTATTAGTATTAGTATTAGTATTAGTATTAGTATTAGTATTAGTATTAGTATTAGTATTAGTATTAGTATTAGTATTAGTATTAGTATTAGTATTAGTATTAGTATTAGTATTAGTATTAGTATTAGTATTAGTATTAGTATTAGTATTAGTATTAGTATTAGTATTAGTATTAGTATTAGTATTAGTATTAGTATTAGTATTAGTATTAGTATTAGTATTAGTATTAGTATTAGTATTAGTATTAGTATTAGTATTAGTATTAGTATTAGTATTAGTATTAGTATTAGTATTAGTATTAGTATTAGTATTAGTATTAGTATTAGTATTAGTATTAGTATTAGTATTAGTATTAGTATTAGTATTAGTATTAGTATTAGTATTAGTATTAGTATTAGTATTAGTATTAGTATTAGTATTAGTATTAGTATTAGTATTAGTATTAGTATTAGTATTAGTATTAGTATTAGTATTAGTATTAGTATTAGTATTAGTATTAGTATTAGTATTAGTATTAGTATTAGTATTAGTATTAGTATTAGTATTAGTATTAGTATTAGTATTAGTATTAGTATTAGTATTAGTATTAGTATTAGTATTAGTATTAGTATTAGTATTAGTATTAGTATTAGTATTAGTATTAGTATTAGTATTAGTATTAGTATTAGTATTAGTATTAGTATTAGTATTAGTATTAGTATTAGTATTAGTATTAGTATTAGTATTAGTATTAGTATTAGTATTAGTATTAGTATTAGTATTAGTATTAGTATTAGTATTAGTATTAGTATTAGTATTAGTATTAGTATTAGTATTAGTATTAGTATTAGTATTAGTATTAGTATTAGTATTAGTATTAGTATTAGTATTAGTATTAGTATTAGTATTAGTATTAGTATTAGTATTAGTATTAGTATTAGTATTAGTATTAGTATTAGTATTAGTATTAGTATTAGTATTAGTATTAGTATTAGTATTAGTATTAGTATTAGTATTAGTATTAGTATTAGTATTAGTATTAGTATTAGTATTAGTATTAGTATTAGTATTAGTATTAGTATTAGTATTAGTATTAGTATTAGTATTAGTATTAGTATTAGTATTAGTATTAGTATTAGTATTAGTATTAGTATTAGTATTAGTATTAGTATTAGTATTAGTATTAGTATTAGTATTAGTATTAGTATTAGTATTAGTATTAGTATTAGTATTAGTATTAGTATTAGTATTAGTATTAGTATTAGTATTAGTATTAGTATTAGTATTAGTATTAGTATTAGTATTAGTATTAGTATTAGTATTAGTATTAGTATTAGTATTAGTATTAGTATTAGTATTAGTATTAGTATTAGTATTAGTATTAGTATTAGTATTAGTATTAGTATTAGTATTAGTATTAGTATTAGTATTAGTATTAGTATTAGTATTAGTATTAGTATTAGTATTAGTATTAGTATTAGTATTAGTATTAGTATTAGTATTAGTATTAGTATTAGTATTAGTATTAGTATTAGTATTAGTATTAGTATTAGTATTAGTATTAGTATTAGTATTAGTATTAGTATTAGTATTAGTATTAGTATTAGTATTAGTATTAGTATTAGTATTAGTATTAGTATTAGTATTAGTATTAGTATTAGTATTAGTATTAGTATTAGTATTAGTATTAGTATTAGTATTAGTATTAGTATTAGTATTAGTATTAGTATTAGTATTAGTATTAGTATTAGTATTAGTATTAGTATTAGTATTAGTATTAGTATTAGTATTAGTATTAGTATTAGTATTAGTATTAGTATTAGTATTAGTATTAGTATTAGTATTAGTATTAGTATTAGTATTAGTATTAGTATTAGTATTAGTATTAGTATTAGTATTAGTATTAGTATTAGTATTAGTATTAGTATTAGTATTAGTATTAGTATTAGTATTAGTATTAGTATTAGTATTAGTATTAGTATTAGTATTAGTATTAGTATTAGTATTAGTATTAGTATTAGTATTAGTATTAGTATTAGTATTAGTATTAGTATTAGTATTAGTATTAGTATTAGTATTAGTATTAGTATTAGTATTAGTATTAGTATTAGTATTAGTATTAGTATTAGTATTAGTATTAGTATTAGTATTAGTATTAGTATTAGTATTAGTATTAGTATTAGTATTAGTATTAGTATTAGTATTAGTATTAGTATTAGTATTAGTATTAGTATTAGTATTAGTATTAGTATTAGTATTAGTATTAGTATTAGTATTAGTATTAGTATTAGTATTAGTATTAGTATTAGTATTAGTATTAGTATTAGTATTAGTATTAGTATTAGTATTAGTATTAGTATTAGTATTAGTATTAGTATTAGTATTAGTATTAGTATTAGTATTAGTATTAGTATTAGTATTAGTATTAGTATTAGTATTAGTATTAGTATTAGTATTAGTATTAGTATTAGTATTAGTATTAGTATTAGTATTAGTATTAGTATTAGTATTAGTATTAGTATTAGTATTAGTATTAGTATTAGTATTAGTATTAGTATTAGTATTAGTATTAGTATTAGTATTAGTATTAGTATTAGTATTAGTATTAGTATTAGTATTAGTATTAGTATTAGTATTAGTATTAGTATTAGTATTAGTATTAGTATTAGTATTAGTATTAGTATTAGTATTAGTATTAGTATTAGTATTAGTATTAGTATTAGTATTAGTATTAGTATTAGTATTAGTATTAGTATTAGTATTAGTATTAGTATTAGTATTAGTATTAGTATTAGTATTAGTATTAGTATTAGTATTAGTATTAGTATTAGTATTAGTATTAGTATTAGTATTAGTATTAGTATTAGTATTAGTATTAGTATTAGTATTAGTATTAGTATTAGTATTAGTATTAGTATTAGTATTAGTATTAGTATTAGTATTAGTATTAGTATTAGTATTAGTATTAGTATTAGTATTAGTATTAGTATTAGTATTAGTATTAGTATTAGTATTAGTATTAGTATTAGTATTAGTATTAGTATTAGTATTAGTATTAGTATTAGTATTAGTATTAGTATTAGTATTAGTATTAGTATTAGTATTAGTATTAGTATTAGTATTAGTATTAGTATTAGTATTAGTATTAGTATTAGTATTAGTATTAGTATTAGTATTAGTATTAGTATTAGTATTAGTATTAGTATTAGTATTAGTATTAGTATTAGTATTAGTATTAGTATTAGTATTAGTATTAGTATTAGTATTAGTATTAGTATTAGTATTAGTATTAGTATTAGTATTAGTATTAGTATTAGTATTAGTATTAGTATTAGTATTAGTATTAGTATTAGTATTAGTATTAGTATTAGTATTAGTATTAGTATTAGTATTAGTATTAGTATTAGTATTAGTATTAGTATTAGTATTAGTATTAGTATTAGTATTAGTATTAGTATTAGTATTAGTATTAGTATTAGTATTAGTATTAGTATTAGTATTAGTATTAGTATTAGTATTAGTATTAGTATTAGTATTAGTATTAGTATTAGTATTAGTATTAGTATTAGTATTAGTATTAGTATTAGTATTAGTATTAGTATTAGTATTAGTATTAGTATTAGTATTAGTATTAGTATTAGTATTAGTATTAGTATTAGTATTAGTATTAGTATTAGTATTAGTATTAGTATTAGTATTAGTATTAGTATTAGTATTAGTATTAGTATTAGTATTAGTATTAGTATTAGTATTAGTATTAGTATTAGTATTAGTATTAGTATTAGTATTAGTATTAGTATTAGTATTAGTATTAGTATTAGTATTAGTATTAGTATTAGTATTAGTATTAGTATTAGTATTAGTATTAGTATTAGTATTAGTATTAGTATTAGTATTAGTATTAGTATTAGTATTAGTATTAGTATTAGTATTAGTATTAGTATTAGTATTAGTATTAGTATTAGTATTAGTATTAGTATTAGTATTAGTATTAGTATTAGTATTAGTATTAGTATTAGTATTAGTATTAGTATTAGTATTAGTATTAGTATTAGTATTAGTATTAGTATTAGTATTAGTATTAGTATTAGTATTAGTATTAGTATTAGTATTAGTATTAGTATTAGTATTAGTATTAGTATTAGTATTAGTATTAGTATTAGTATTAGTATTAGTATTAGTATTAGTATTAGTATTAGTATTAGTATTAGTATTAGTATTAGTATTAGTATTAGTATTAGTATTAGTATTAGTATTAGTATTAGTATTAGTATTAGTATTAGTATTAGTATTAGTATTAGTATTAGTATTAGTATTAGTATTAGTATTAGTATTAGTATTAGTATTAGTATTAGTATTAGTATTAGTATTAGTATTAGTATTAGTATTAGTATTAGTATTAGTATTAGTATTAGTATTAGTATTAGTATTAGTATTAGTATTAGTATTAGTATTAGTATTAGTATTAGTATTAGTATTAGTATTAGTATTAGTATTAGTATTAGTATTAGTATTAGTATTAGTATTAGTATTAGTATTAGTATTAGTATTAGTATTAGTATTAGTATTAGTATTAGTATTAGTATTAGTATTAGTATTAGTATTAGTATTAGTATTAGTATTAGTATTAGTATTAGTATTAGTATTAGTATTAGTATTAGTATTAGTATTAGTATTAGTATTAGTATTAGTATTAGTATTAGTATTAGTATTAGTATTAGTATTAGTATTAGTATTAGTATTAGTATTAGTATTAGTATTAGTATTAGTATTAGTATTAGTATTAGTATTAGTATTAGTATTAGTATTAGTATTAGTATTAGTATTAGTATTAGTATTAGTATTAGTATTAGTATTAGTATTAGTATTAGTATTAGTATTAGTATTAGTATTAGTATTAGTATTAGTATTAGTATTAGTATTAGTATTAGTATTAGTATTAGTATTAGTATTAGTATTAGTATTAGTATTAGTATTAGTATTAGTATTAGTATTAGTATTAGTATTAGTATTAGTATTAGTATTAGTATTAGTATTAGTATTAGTATTAGTATTAGTATTAGTATTAGTATTAGTATTAGTATTAGTATTAGTATTAGTATTAGTATTAGTATTAGTATTAGTATTAGTATTAGTATTAGTATTAGTATTAGTATTAGTATTAGTATTAGTATTAGTATTAGTATTAGTATTAGTATTAGTATTAGTATTAGTATTAGTATTAGTATTAGTATTAGTATTAGTATTAGTATTAGTATTAGTATTAGTATTAGTATTAGTATTAGTATTAGTATTAGTATTAGTATTAGTATTAGTATTAGTATTAGTATTAGTATTAGTATTAGTATTAGTATTAGTATTAGTATTAGTATTAGTATTAGTATTAGTATTAGTATTAGTATTAGTATTAGTATTAGTATTAGTATTAGTATTAGTATTAGTATTAGTATTAGTATTAGTATTAGTATTAGTATTAGTATTAGTATTAGTATTAGTATTAGTATTAGTATTAGTATTAGTATTAGTATTAGTATTAGTATTAGTATTAGTATTAGTATTAGTATTAGTATTAGTATTAGTATTAGTATTAGTATTAGTATTAGTATTAGTATTAGTATTAGTATTAGTATTAGTATTAGTATTAGTATTAGTATTAGTATTAGTATTAGTATTAGTATTAGTATTAGTATTAGTATTAGTATTAGTATTAGTATTAGTATTAGTATTAGTATTAGTATTAGTATTAGTATTAGTATTAGTATTAGTATTAGTATTAGTATTAGTATTAGTATTAGTATTAGTATTAGTATTAGTATTAGTATTAGTATTAGTATTAGTATTAGTATTAGTATTAGTATTAGTATTAGTATTAGTATTAGTATTAGTATTAGTATTAGTATTAGTATTAGTATTAGTATTAGTATTAGTATTAGTATTAGTATTAGTATTAGTATTAGTATTAGTATTAGTATTAGTATTAGTATTAGTATTAGTATTAGTATTAGTATTAGTATTAGTATTAGTATTAGTATTAGTATTAGTATTAGTATTAGTATTAGTATTAGTATTAGTATTAGTATTAGTATTAGTATTAGTATTAGTATTAGTATTAGTATTAGTATTAGTATTAGTATTAGTATTAGTATTAGTATTAGTATTAGTATTAGTATTAGTATTAGTATTAGTATTAGTATTAGTATTAGTATTAGTATTAGTATTAGTATTAGTATTAGTATTAGTATTAGTATTAGTATTAGTATTAGTATTAGTATTAGTATTAGTATTAGTATTAGTATTAGTATTAGTATTAGTATTAGTATTAGTATTAGTATTAGTATTAGTATTAGTATTAGTATTAGTATTAGTATTAGTATTAGTATTAGTATTAGTATTAGTATTAGTATTAGTATTAGTATTAGTATTAGTATTAGTATTAGTATTAGTATTAGTATTAGTATTAGTATTAGTATTAGTATTAGTATTAGTATTAGTATTAGTATTAGTATTAGTATTAGTATTAGTATTAGTATTAGTATTAGTATTAGTATTAGTATTAGTATTAGTATTAGTATTAGTATTAGTATTAGTATTAGTATTAGTATTAGTATTAGTATTAGTATTAGTATTAGTATTAGTATTAGTATTAGTATTAGTATTAGTATTAGTATTAGTATTAGTATTAGTATTAGTATTAGTATTAGTATTAGTATTAGTATTAGTATTAGTATTAGTATTAGTATTAGTATTAGTATTAGTATTAGTATTAGTATTAGTATTAGTATTAGTATTAGTATTAGTATTAGTATTAGTATTAGTATTAGTATTAGTATTAGTATTAGTATTAGTATTAGTATTAGTATTAGTATTAGTATTAGTATTAGTATTAGTATTAGTATTAGTATTAGTATTAGTATTAGTATTAGTATTAGTATTAGTATTAGTATTAGTATTAGTATTAGTATTAGTATTAGTATTAGTATTAGTATTAGTATTAGTATTAGTATTAGTATTAGTATTAGTATTAGTATTAGTATTAGTATTAGTATTAGTATTAGTATTAGTATTAGTATTAGTATTAGTATTAGTATTAGTATTAGTATTAGTATTAGTATTAGTATTAGTATTAGTATTAGTATTAGTATTAGTATTAGTATTAGTATTAGTATTAGTATTAGTATTAGTATTAGTATTAGTATTAGTATTAGTATTAGTATTAGTATTAGTATTAGTATTAGTATTAGTATTAGTATTAGTATTAGTATTAGTATTAGTATTAGTATTAGTATTAGTATTAGTATTAGTATTAGTATTAGTATTAGTATTAGTATTAGTATTAGTATTAGTATTAGTATTAGTATTAGTATTAGTATTAGTATTAGTATTAGTATTAGTATTAGTATTAGTATTAGTATTAGTATTAGTATTAGTATTAGTATTAGTATTAGTATTAGTATTAGTATTAGTATTAGTATTAGTATTAGTATTAGTATTAGTATTAGTATTAGTATTAGTATTAGTATTAGTATTAGTATTAGTATTAGTATTAGTATTAGTATTAGTATTAGTATTAGTATTAGTATTAGTATTAGTATTAGTATTAGTATTAGTATTAGTATTAGTATTAGTATTAGTATTAGTATTAGTATTAGTATTAGTATTAGTATTAGTATTAGTATTAGTATTAGTATTAGTATTAGTATTAGTATTAGTATTAGTATTAGTATTAGTATTAGTATTAGTATTAGTATTAGTATTAGTATTAGTATTAGTATTAGTATTAGTATTAGTATTAGTATTAGTATTAGTATTAGTATTAGTATTAGTATTAGTATTAGTATTAGTATTAGTATTAGTATTAGTATTAGTATTAGTATTAGTATTAGTATTAGTATTAGTATTAGTATTAGTATTAGTATTAGTATTAGTATTAGTATTAGTATTAGTATTAGTATTAGTATTAGTATTAGTATTAGTATTAGTATTAGTATTAGTATTATGTCTTAGTCCATATCTTTGTCTATATTTTAGTCTATATCTTAGTTTTTGACTTTAAAATTTGTGACCGGTAGTCCAAAAATTGTTTGCTTAGCATGCGTGTAATAACCATTTACTCACACCAAAGCACCATATATCTTAATCCTAAAAATATGCAGTGAAAAACACAAAAGCCATTGAATGAAACTATAACAGAACTTTTGCCGCCAACAACCGCCTTCGCTAAAATCTTACACACAACCTCAAAAGGAGCAATAGAAAACTATAACAACTAACTAATACACACACTTACACGAACAAAGTTAGCTGATAAACAACAGAAAACTACAAGAACAATTGCAATTCAAAGATCTCCATGTCCTTCGTTTGTGTATATTTCTATGTATTTATTAGAAAAATGTGCTTGTTTTTTCTATAAAAATTATGACGTATGCGTGGGTTGTATCATAATTTTTAAAATGACTACTGAAGCAAAGTTGTTGTTAGTTTTATCCATTTGACTTATTTTACTACTAGTTTTTCCACACTCTTTGTACAACTCCAGGCAGCAGAACTATGGCAACAACAGCCAACCATGTATCAAAAGACTTATTGCCAGCCAGGATCTTAAGAGTTGTCTCGCTTTAAACTTACAACTGTATAATGATAAAAACCCTCTGAAGAAACAACAGAAGTAAAAATAACAAATAAGTTAAAAAAACATTTAGATAACTTCAACGAAACGAAAATTCAACGAAATAATGGAGAAAGAGGAAGTTTGCAAGTAGCCACGAGTTAAAGATATTAACGAGATGAATGTGACCACATATGCAAGTAGATGGTCCAAATATGCCATCTATTTATAAGTCACAGTTCTGTTTTATTTTAGGAAAAGTAGAATGTTGTTTTTGAGATAAAGCTTTATAAAAAATGAAGGAGGTTGCGCAATAAATATTCTCGTAACTCAAAAACTGTCTATTTTGTTGAACTAAGTAAAAAACCGAAACTTAGCAACAAAATTATCTTTCAGAATCACTAATAAGTTTTCAAATTCTAGTATTAGTTTTGGAAATAAATTTGTTTGTTCGAAAAAAAAAATATATTTTTTTAAATCACAACAATTTCCATTTTTAAAAATATTTTTTTTTGCAAACAAAAAAATCTATTCCAAGAACGACTGCTCGGATTAAAAACAGAATAAGTGTTTCTTAAAGATAATTTTGTTGCAGAATTTCAGTTTTTTACTTAGTTCAAGAAAATGAACAGTTTTTGAGTTATGCGAATATTTATTGCCCAACCTAGTTCATTTTTTAAATAACGCTATATCTCGAATACTAGAGCTAAACTAAAAAAACGGTAAGAATTACTGAATTCAGATTGCTGGAACTATTTTACAAACTGGAATCCCTTTCGTCGTTTTTTCAACTAGCACAGTGTAATTATCAGTTATTGGCTCCTTATTATAGATTGAAAGTGTACCCGGTTTAGAGCTCTATGACACAAAATAATTTTTGTATTTAAAAATCTGATTAAATTGTTGGTCCCATGTCGAAGCTTCTAGTCTTTATCTTAGTGTTTGTGTAAGTGTATTAAAAACTATAAAATTGTTATTTTTCTATGTATTTGTGTATCTTGGTTTGTATTTTAGTGTAATTTAAATTTCTTTCTCTCGTTCATTCAATATTTGAAAAAAAATTTAGACTGATAAATGTAATGGGATACAATTGTTGGCCTTAGACCAGCATCTCCATGAATACTTATTATATTTAAAGCATCTCTACTTCTTTTTCTATTGGTTTTCTAAGGAACTCTAGTATAAATTTCGAAGATGTGTGTATGTAATCGCAAGTAAGCGTGTGAGTATTCTTCTTTCTTGTTTTCTTTTACCAATAATAAAATCATTAGAAAAATGTTTGTGTGGCGCATATAAAGAAATTACAATTTTTTTTGCAATTGCTTAACGTGGGAGTTTTGTTGTTTCAAATTTTCAAGGAAAATAAACAAAGACAAAATGAAATTTCTTAATGGAATTTACGCTGCTGTGATTATTATTTTCTTTCTTTCTAACATTTTCCGTGGGAATAGTAGGAGTCTTGTGGTCACATGTTATATTTTTTTGTTCTATCATTCAAAGATGACTCAAGTCTGTAGTAAGTATTGGAATTTTTGTAGCCATTGTAATGTAGTAAAATTATTATTATATGAATAGTTATAAATGAATCAAGCCATTCATATTTTATTGTTCATTCCCTAATAGTTATTATGCCTTTATGATATTTATATTTGTTCTAACACCAACACAAATTTTCTTTCAATTTTATTTATTTGCTTTTTGTTGCCATTTTTTCATTTTGCTCAATTTATTTGTATAATTGTTTGTAGAATATGTAAAACAGACATACATATTTCTATTTGTATTGTAAATATTATTTTTTCCAGGATATTTATGACTTTTTTGTAACATTGACAAGTCATTTGTCATTTTTATTATATCATTTTGGGTTTGTTGTATCAAATTTATGCGGGAGTTTTTCGAAACATGAGTAATTTCTTTCATAATATTTAGATAATCGAAATATTATGAAAAAAAAGAAGACAAAGACTACGATATAGTTTAAGATAAAGACTAAGATATATTATAAGATATAGGCTAAAACGTAGACAAAAACTATGACATAGACTAAGATATCATCTAAAATATAGACCAAGACATAGACTAAGACATAGACTGTGAAATAGACTATGACATAAACGAAGAAATAGACTAAGATATAGGCTAAGACAAAGACCAAGGCATATACTAAGACATAGACTAAGACATAGACCAAGACATAGACATAGACTAAGACATAGAATAAGACATAGACTAAGACATAGACTAAGACATAGACTAAGACATAGACTAAGACATAGAATAAGACATAGACTAAGACATAGACTAAGACATAGACTAAGACATAGACTAAGACATAGACTAAGACATAGACTAAGACATAGACTAAGACATAGACTAGGACATAGACTAAGACATAGACTAAGACATAGACTAAGACATAGACTAAGACATAGACTAAGACATAGACTAAGACATAGACTAAGACATAGACTAAGACATAGACTAAGACATAGACTAAGACATAGACTAAGACATAGACTAAGACATAGACTAAGATATAGAATAAGACATAGACTAAGACATAGACTAAGACATAGACTAAGACATAGACTAAGACATAGACTAAGGCATAGACTAAGACATAGACTAAGACATAGACTAAGACATAGATTAAGATATAGACTAAGAAATAGAATAAGACATAGACTAAGACATAGACTAAGACATAGACTAAGACATAGACTAAGACATAGACTAAGATATAGAATAAGACATAGACTAAGACATAGACTAAGACATAGACTAAGACATAGACTAAGACATAGACTAAGATATAGAATAAGACATAGACTAAGACATAGACTAAGACATAGACTAAGACATAGACTAAGACATAGACTAAGGCATAGACTAAGACATAGACTAAGACATAGACTAAGACATAGACTAAGACATAGACTAAGATATAGACTAAGAAAAAGAATAAGACATAGACTAAGAAATAGAATAAGACATAGACTAAGACATAGACTAAGACATAGACTAAGACATAGACTAAGACATAGACTAAGACATAGACTAAGACATAGACTAAGACATAGACTAAGACATAGACTAAGATATAGACTAAGATATAGAATAAGACATAGACTAAGACATAGACTAAGACATAGACTAAGGCATAGACTAAGACATAGACTAAGACATAGACTAAGATATAGACTAAGAAATAGAATAAGACATAGACTAAGAAATAGAATAAGACATAGACTAAGACATAGACCAAGACATAGACTAAGATATAGACTAATTATATAGACTAAAATTACTGACAAAAATTTAAACTACATTTTTTTTATAAAAAACGGAAATTTTCATTTATTTTTAAAAAATCGAATGGTAAAAAACTACGTCAAATTTCCATAAAATGGACAATTTTCATTTGTTTTTGTAATTAACGTAATATAAAAGACGAAACCATAAAAAGGTTATATCCTTTAAGGCATCAAAAAACCAAACAGGCAAAACAAATTTTGTTGTTTGCTTAGGCCATACCCCGTGATAGGCGGCCAGTATTATAAAAAGTTTCTTCAGTAAGCAAAACTTAGATACTTAAGGAAAAACAATAATTAAACAAATACGAATTATATTTGATACAATAGTTGAAAAAATATTTAAAAACTAAACAACTGATATTTTCAAATGTTACGGATTTTCAGTATTTTTTTGTAGGGTGTTTTTTAAACAAATGTATAAATATGGTAAAAATCAATTTTTAATGTAAATTTAAATGAATATTCATTTGAAAACAACATAACCGAAAATTTCCTAAACAACATACAATCAATTACAGTAATAATTTCCTGAGTGTACCAATATCATTAATGCTAATATAAACACTAACACTTACACGTGTTCCCCTTGGGTTTCCAAAGGGAAACTATAGATTATGGAGTAATGCTTTGCATTTGACTTTAAATAGTAATGTTAATATTTAAGCTTTATATATGTACCTTCTTAAACCATATATTGTAAATTTCGCAACAAAATTGAATTAAAAAGCTATAAAACTCCTTAACGTAGGCAATAAATATATTTTAACTTTTACAGTTTTCAGTGGGAGTAAATGTTAATTGCACCATTTGGAAAATGCAGTTTTATGCTCGGCTGTACACTTTAAGGTGTAGAGCATGGATTTATGGCGGATGGTCTTTTGACATTTTACTTAAGATGGTAAAAGGTATATGGCAAGCATTCGCTTGTATGACTTTATAAAGTCATAAAAAGAACTTTAGATTTACTATTTTAATAGATAAAGATATAACAAGAAAATTAGTTTATGTCGAACGCTTTAGCCTTTCGTCTACTGGGAATCATTATTTGATTTTTCTCAATTCTTTTTGCGCCCACACAATCAATATACAATATATTTTATTCAATCACTATAACTACCAGATACTTATTACTCTTACGAATAAAATACAAAATTTTACTATATCTCTCAATCTTTGTTCCAACAAAAATCCTAGTATAACAAAGAAATAACCATGTACAACCTACACCACTATCCAATACTACTTCAACCTCTTTGCCAGCGAATTTTGTTACAGAAAAACTTCAATTCAGATTTATTTTACAACTTAAATACTATCACACAACACACACTCCCTCGCGTTGGACTGTAAAAGGATATTTAAGAATAAAGCGAGGGAAAAACCAATATGTCTGCTGTAAATACAACTGAATTCATAAGGAGTTTTTTTGTTCTCCTTTTTTGGATCAACAAAATTGATACTAAAAACCAAGTGGGCGTTTGTCGTATGATTTTTTTTGTTGATTGTGAAAGCAATGAATGAATCTAAGGGAAGGATGTTTTCGAATTGCTGATACAAAACACATACTCATGTAAATATTTAGACAATCGGAAGAAACAAAAATTGTAGTTATAACTGAAAGATATTTGTAAGCAAATAGATACTTAAATACATAAAGCGAAAAATTCAAATAAGTTGTTAGATAGGTTACAGTACGAGGGTTAGGTGGGAAATGGAAATTTTTGAAAAATTTCCTATAAAAATAAGAAATTTTTGAAAAATTTTCTATAAAAATAGGAAATTTTTGAAAAATTTCCTATAAAAATAGGAAATTTTTGAAAAATTTCCTATAAAAATAGGATATTTTTGAAAAATTTCCTATAAAAATAGGAAATTTTTGAAAAATTTCCTATAAAAATAGGAAATTTTTGAAAAATTTCCTATAAAAATAGGAAATTTTTAAAAAATTTCCTATAAAAATAGGAAATTTTTGAAAAATTTCCTATAAAAATAGGAAATTTTTGAAAAATTTCCTATAAAAATAGGAAATTTTTGAAAAATTTCCTATAAAAATAGGAAATTTTTGAAAAATTTCCTATAAAAATAGGAAATTTTTGAAAAATTTCCTATAAAAATAGGAAATTTTTGAAAAATTTCCTATAAAAATAGGAAATTTTTGAAAAATTTCCTATAAAAATAGGAAATTTTTGAAAAATTTCCTATAAAAATAGGAAATTTTTGAAAAATTTCCTATAAAAATAGGAAATTTTTGAAAAATTTCCTATAAAAATAGGAAATTTTTGAAAAATTTCCTATAAAAATAGGAAATTTTTGAAAAATTTCCTATAAAAATAGGAAATTTTTGAAAAATTTCCTATAAAAATAGGAAATTTTTGAAAAATTTCCTATAAAAATAGGAAATTTTTGAAAAAATTTCCTATAAAAATAGGAAATTTTTGAAAAATTTCCTATAAAAATAGGAAATTTTTGAAAAATTTCCTATAAAAATAGGAAATTTTTGAAAAATTTCCTATAAAAATAGGAAATTTTTGAAAAATTTCCTATAAAAATAGGAAATTTTTGAAAAATTTCCTATAAAAATAGGAAATTTTTGAAAAATTTCCTATAAAAATAGGAAATTTTTGAAAAATTTCCTATAAAAATAGGAAACTTTTCAAAAATTTCCTATAAAAATAGGAAATTTTTGAAAAATTTCCTATAAAAATAGGAAATTTTTGAAAAATTTCCTATAAAAATAGGAAATTTTTGAAAAATTTCCTATAAAAATAGAAAATTTTTGAAAAATTTCCTATAAAAATAGGAAATTTTTGAAAAATTTCCTATAAAAATAGGAAATTTTTGAAAAATTTCCTATAAAAATAGGAAATTTTTGAAAAATTTCCTATAAAAATAGGAAATTTTTGAAAAATTTCCTATAAAAATAGGAAATTTTTGAAAAATTTCCTATAAAAATAGGAAATTTTTGAAAAATTTCCTATAAAAATAGGAAATTTTTGAAAAATTTCCTATAAAAATAGGAAATTTTTGAAAAATTTCCTATAAAAATAGGAAATTTTTGAAAAATTTCCTATAAAAATAGGAAATTTTTGAAAAATTTCCTATAAAAATAGGAAATTTTTGAAAAATTTCCTATAAAAATAGGAAATTTTTGAAAAATTTCCTATAAAAATAGGAAATTTTTGAAAAATTTCCTATAAAAATAGGAAATTTTTGAAAAATTTCCTATAAAAATAGGAAATTTTTGAAAAATTTCCTATAAAAATAGGAAATTTTTGAAAAATTTCCTATAAAAATAGGAAACTTTTCAAAAATTTCCTATAAAAATAGGAAATTTTTCAAAAATTTCCTACAAAAATAGGAAATTTTTGAAAAATTTCCTATAAAAATAGGAAATTTTTGAAAAATTTCCTATAAAAATAGGAAATTTTTGAAAAATTTCCTATAAAAATAGGAAATTTTTGAAAAATTTCCTATAAAAATAGGAAATTTTTGAAAAATTTCCTATAAAAATAGGAAATTTTTGAAAAATTTCCTATAAAAATAGAAAATTTTTGAAAAATTTCCTATAAAAATAGGAAATTTTTGAAAAATTTCCTATAAAAATAGGAAATTTTTGAAAAATTTCCTATAAAAATAGGAAATTTTTGAAAAATTTCCTATAAAATTAGGAAATTTTTGAAAAATTTCCTATAAAATTAGGAAATTTTTGAAAAATTTCCTATAAAATTAGGAAATTTTTGAAAAATTTCCTATAAAAATAGGAAATTTTTGAAAAATTTCCTATAAAAATAGGAAATTTTTGAAAAATTTCCTATAAAAATAGGAAATTTTTGAAAAATTTCCTATAAAAATAGGAAATTTTTGAAAAATTTCCTATAAAAATAGGAAATTTTTGAAAAATTTCCTATAAAAATAGGAAATTTTTGAAAAATTTCCTATAAAAATAGGAAATTTTTGAAAAATTTCCTATAAAAATAGGAAATTTTTAAAAAATTTCTTATAAAAATAGGAAATTTTTAAAAAATTTCCTATAAAAAATAGGAAATTTTTAAAAAATTTCCTATAAAAAATAGGAAATTTTTGAAAAATTTCCTATAAAAAATAGGAAATTTTTGAAAAATTTCCTATAAAAATAGGAAATTTTTGAAAAATTTCCTATAAAAATAGGAAATTTTTGAAAAATTTCCTATAAAAATAGGAAATTTTTGAAAAATTTCCTATAAAAATAGGAAATTTTTGAAAAATTTCCTATAAAAATAGGAAATTTTTGAAAAATTTCCTATAAAAATAGGAAATTTTTGAAAAATTTCCTATAAAAATAGGAAATTTTTGAAAAATTTCCTATAAAAATAGGAAATTTTTGAAAAATTTCCTATAAAAATAGGAAATTTTTGAAAAATTTCCTATAAAAATAGGAAATTTTTGAAAAATTTCCTATAAAAATAGGAAATTTTTGAAAAATTTCCTATAAAAATAGGAAATTTTTGAAAAATTTCCTATAAAAATAGGAAATTTTTGAAAAATTTCCTATAAAAATAGGAAATTTTTGAAAAATTTCCTATAAAAATAGGAAATTTTTGAAAAATTTCCTATAAAAATAGGAAATTTTTGAAAAATTTCCTATAAAAATAGGAAATTTTTGAAAAATTTCCTATAAAAATAGGAAATTTTTGAAAAATTTCCTATAAAAATAGGAAACTTTTGAAAAATTTCCTATAAAAATAGGAAACTTTTGAAAAATTTCCTATAAAAATAGCAAATTTTTGAAAAATTTCCTATAAAAATAGCAAATTTTTGAAAAATTTCCTATAAAAATAGGAAATTTTTGAAAAATTTCCTATAATAATAGGAAATTTTTGAAAAATTTCCTATAATAATAGGAAATTTTTGAAAAATTTCCTATAATAATAGGAAATTTTTGAAAAATTTCCTATAATAATAGGAAATTTTTGAAAAATTTCTTATAAAAATAGGAAATTTTTGAAAAATTTCCTATAAAAAGAGGAAATTTTTGAAAAATTTCCTATAAAAAGAGGAAATTTTTGAAAAATTTCCTATAAAAATAGGAAATTTTTGAAAAATTTCCTATAAAAATAGGAAATTTTGGAAAAATTTCCTATAAAAATAGGAATTTTTTGAAAAATTTCCTATAAAAATAGAAAATTTTTGAAAAATTTTCCTATAAAAATAGGAAATTTTTGAAAAATTTCGTATAAAAATAGGAAATTTTTTAAAAATTTTCCTATAAAAATTAGGAAATTTTTTAAAAATTATTTGTAGCCATACCTCGTTTTTGTTAGTTATAATAGAAATGACCCCCAACATTTGATTGCAAATAACCAAAATGTTGATTTCTGCCAATAGAAAGGAAGTTGGGGGCCATGTCATTACATTCATTAAAATCCATGTATTGATGGCCATTAGAGATTATGAAGATTTGGATTTTCTAAATTGCTATATGAAGTAAATACACACATACAATATACGTATTGTTAAGTTTAGGATATACACAAATACATACAATATACTTGTTGGTGTGTATTTCCTCATTTACCAAATACCATTTAATTGTGGCAGATTGTAAAGGTTAAATACAAGTATCGACTGTAGGTTTTTTCTTTTTTCCCAATTTTTGCTGGCAATAGTAAAATACTTTATAATAGAATTCGTTATATTTTCTTGTGAACCATGAATGAATATATGAATGAAATTTGGTTTCAGCAAATGATGACGACTTGAGGCTGCCTCTGAGAAAAGGATGATGTTATTTGGGGAACAGTGACGTTATAGGTTTATTTTTGTTTAGCATTTGCAAAAACCATAAAAATGTTTTTCTATTTTGTTGGTTTTTTTTTTCTTAATAGTTGTTTAAGAAATTTATTTGGATGTTAAGGAAATAAATTATTTTAAAGTGGGTTTGGTTTTATGACGCTAAGATATAAAGAGGCTTAGAATTAAAGATGCCATAAGAAACGGAAATTAGAATAATGTTAAGCAAAGCAAAATATGAGAAAGTATACTTTAAGGGATGTAGCACAGGATTTTTAGTATTTTCCTTGAGTTTTTTTTTCTTTTGTTTTGTATTTTTAAGAGATTGTGAAATTATTGCCAAAGTGATGTCATCAATAGTGCGTAAATATTTTTATGGTATCTTTTATATTTATTATTTTAAGTTTAATGATAGATACACCCATTAATTTTTATAGTTTTACTAAGAAAAATTATTTTTTGGAAGTTTTTTTTTTGTAAGAAAAAAAGGTAAGAGATTTCTTTTGAATTATTTTTAAATTATTGACGTCATTTATTTTAATACTTCTACACAAATTTGTTATTAAATAGATTTATGTCTTATATTTTTGAATTAATTCGTCATTAATTTTAGGTTTTTGTCTTATAATAAAAGTAAGAAAACTGAAATTCATCATTTTCCTGGGAAAAGAAATATGTGACGTATACTTGATATTTAATTAATTGCAACTAAATAAATTTATCATACGCCTACGAGTTAGGCAACTTTTTTTAACTGGAATATCTATTAGATATAATTATAAAACTATTGTATTATTTTTAGACAATCTTAGATAATTTTTATAACGAGAAATTTTTTAACTAAATTTTTTTTAACGAAATTTTTTTTAGCGAGAATTTTTTAACGAAAATTTTTCTATAGAAAAATTTTTTTAACGAAAATTTTTCTATAGAAAAATTTTTTTAACGAAAATTTTTCTATAGAAAAATTTTTTTAACGAAAATTTTTCTATAGAAAAATTTTTTTAACGAAAATTTTTCTATAGAAAAATTTTTTTAACGAAAATTTTTCTATAGAAAAATTTTTTTAACGAAAATTTTTCTATAGAAAAATTTTTTTAACGAAAATTTTTCTATAGAAAAATTTTTTTAACGAAAATTTTTCTATAGAAAAATTTTTTTAACGAAAATTTTTCTATAGAAAAATTTTTTTAACGAAAATTTTTCTATAGAAAAATTTTTTTAACGAAAATTTTTCTATAGAAAAATTTTTTTAACGAAAATTTTTCTATAGAAAAATTTTTTTAACGAAAATTTTTCTATAGAAAAATTTTTTTAACGAAAATTTTTCTATAGAAAAATTTTTTTAACGAAAATTTTTCTATAGAAAAATTTTTTTAACGAAAATTTTTCTATAGAAAAATTTTTTTAACGAAAATTTTTCTATAGAAAAATTTTTTTAACGAAAATTTTTCTATAGAAAAATTTTTTTAACGAAAATTTTTCTATAGAAAAATTTTTTTAACGAAAATTTTTCTATAGAAAAATTTTTTTAACGAAAATTTTTCTATAGAAAAATTTTTTTAACGAAAATTTTTCTATAGAAAAATTTTTTTAACGAAAATTTTTCTATAGAAAAATTTTTTTAACGAAAATTTTTCTATAGAAAAATTTTTTTAACGAAAATTTTTCTATAGAAAAATTTTTTTAACGAAAATTTTTCTATAGAAAAATTTTTTTAACGAAAATTTTTCTATAGAAAAATTTTTTTAACGAAAATTTTTCTATAGAAAAATTTTTTTAACGAAAATTTTTCTATAGAAAAATTTTTTTAACGAAAATTTTTCTATAGAAAAATTTTTTTAACGAAAATTTTTCTATAGAAAAATTTTTTTAACGAAAATTTTTCTATAGAAAAATTTTTTTAACGAAAATTTTTCTATAGAAAAATTTTTTTAACGAAAATTTTTCTGTAGAAAAATTTTTTTAACGAAAATTTTTCTATAGAAAAATTTTTTTAACGAAAATTTTTCTATAGAAAAATTTTTTTAACGAAAATTTTTCTATAGAAAAATTTTTTTAACGAAAATTTTTCTATAGAAAAATTTTTTTAACGAAAATTTTTCTATAGAAAAATTTTTTTAACGAAAATTTTTCTATAGAAAAATTTTTTTAACGAAAATTTTTCTATAGAAAAATTTTTTTAACCAAAATTTTTCTATAGAAAAATTTTTTTAACGAAAATTTTTCTATAGAAAAATTTTTTTAACCAAAATTTTTCTATAGAAAAATTTTTTTAACGAAAATTTTTCTATAGAAATTTTTTTAACGAAAATTTTTCTATAGAAAAATTTTTTTAACGAAAATTTTTCTATAGAAAAATTTTTTTAACGAAAATTTTTCTATAGAAAAATTTTTTTAACGAAAATTTTTCTATAGAAAAATTTTTTTAACGAAAATTTTTCTATAGAAAAATTTTTTTAACGAAAATTTTTCTATAGAAAAATTTTTTTAACGAAAATTTTTCTATAGAAAAATTTTTTTAACGAAAATTTTTCTATAGAAAAATTTTTTTAACGAAAATTTTTCTATAGAAAAATTTTTTTAACGAAAATTTTTCTATAGAAAAATTTTTTTAACGAAAATTTTTCTATAGAAAAATTTTTTTAACGAAAATTTTTCTATAGAAAAATTTTTTTAACGAAAATTTTTCTATAGAAAAATTTTTTTAACGAAAATTTTTCTATAGAAAAATTTTTTTAACGAAAATTTTTCTATAGAAAAATTTTTTTAACGAAAATTTTTCTATAGAAAAATTTTTTTAACGAAAATTTTTCTATAGAAAAATTTTTTTAACGAAAATTTTTCTATAGAAAAATTTTTTTAACGAAAATTTTTCTATAGAAAAATTTTTTTAACGAAAATTTTTCTATGGAAAAATTTTTTTAACGGAAATTTTTCTATAGGAAAATTTTTTAACGAAAGTTTTTGTATAGAAAAATTTTTTAACGATAATTTTTGTATAGAAAAATTTTTTAACGAAAATTTTTCTATAGAAAATTTTTTTAATTCTAAGTTTTTTTTCAAATACAAACAAATAACCTAAAAGGCAAGAAAAAACTACAAATTTCCCAACATCCCAAAAGTATGCAACCAGATTTTGTTAGATTGCAGATAACACCTAATGTGGTTATCTGTCACTTAAAAGAAAAACCACTTTAAGTATTGTTATTTTATCATTGCCATTATATTTTTTTAACCTTTCCCTTGTGCTCTTTATATTGTTCCCAGATATTACAATTCCATGCACCTTTGTCGACAGGTGTCAGTTAAATACAAAACATATACAGAATAAAATCTGGAAAAAATCTAAAACAAAGCATCAACAAATGCAAATATTATACATTTTAGAGAAAAAGTTAATAATCTACCAGGCATTTTGTAAAATGTTGGTAAAATTGTTGGTCTATGAAATGTCAACAATACAAAAACATTTTTATTTAAATGTAAAAACTGTGTAAGTTTGTGTGAGAGTAAGAGTGTTCATGTAAATATTGCTATTGCTTCTATGGCAAAAGTGTAATTGTAAATGTAAACAAATGTTATATGTAAATGTTGAAAAAAGTGGGTTCACAAACAAAAGTAAAAAGTGTGGGAGAACAGGGTAAAACCCAGCTAAGTCCATTATTCACATTCTAAAGAAAAATTTATAAGAAGAAAGCTTTCTTTGATGATAAGATTCTTTTATAGAAAAGTTGACGTTAGGAAGATTTCTTCTATAGAAAAAATGACTAAAGGAAGATTTTTCTGTAGAAAACATGAAGATGGGAAGATTTTTCTATAGAAAAATTTACATTAGGATTAAGATATCTTCTATAGAAAAAATTACAATACGAAGATTTTTCTATAGAAAAAATGAAGATGGAAAGACTTTTCTCTAGAAAAAATGACAATAGGAAGAGTCTTCTATAGAAAAAATGACGATAGGAAGACTTTTCTCTAGAAAAAATCACGATCACGATTGGAAGATGTTTCTATAGAAAAAATTACGATAAGAAGATTTTTCTGTAGAAAAAATGACTATAGGAAGATCTTTTTTACTGGAAAATGACAATAGGAAGACCTTTCTATAGAAAAAAATGACGATAGGAAGACTTTTCTATAGAAAAGTTGACGATAGAAAGACTTTTCTATAGAAAAACTGAAGATAGGAAGACTTTTCTATAGAAAAAATGACGATAGGAAGACTTTTCTCTTGAAAAAATGACAAAAGAAACAGTCTTCTATAGAACAAATGACGATAGGAAGACTTTTCTATAAAAAAAATTACTATGGGAAGATGTTTATATAGACAAAATGACGATAGGAAGATTTTTCTATAGAAAAAATGACGATAGGAAGATTTTTCTATAGAAAAAATGACGATAGGAAGATTTTTCTATAGAAAAAATGACGATAGGAAGATTTTTCTATAGAAAAAATGACGATAGGAAGATTTTTCTACAGAAAAAATGACGATAGGAAGATTTTTCTATAGAAAAATGACGATAGGAAGATTTTTCTATAGAAAAAATGACGATAGGAAGATTTTTCTATAGAAAAAATGACGATAGGAAGATTTTTCTATAGAAAAAATGACGATAGGAAGATTTTTCTATAAAAAAATGACGATAGGAAGATTTTTCTATAGAAAAAATGACGATAGGAAGATTTTTCTATAGAAAAATTTACGGTTTTCCTATTGCCAATTTTTCTATAGAAAAGTTGACGTTAGGAAGATTTTTCTATAGAAAAGTTGACGTTTGGATGATTTTTCTATAGAAAAGTTGACGTTAGGAAGATTTTTCTATAGAAAAGTTGACGTTAGGAAGATTTTTCTATAGAAAAGTTGACGTTAGGAAGATTTTTCTATAGAAAAGTTGACGTTAGGAAGATTTTTCTATAGAAAAGTTGACGTTAGGAAGACTTTTCTATAGAAAAGTTGACGTTAGGAAGATTTTTCTATAGAAAAGTTGACGTTAGGAAGATTTTTCTATAGAAAAGTTGACGTTAGGAAGATTTTTCTATAGAAAAGTTGACGTTAGGAAGATTTTTCTATGGAAAAGTTGACGTTTGGAAGATTTTTCTATAGAAAAGTTGACATTAGGAAGATTTTTCTGTAGAAAAAATGACGTTAGGAAGATTTTTCTACAGAAAAGTTGACGTTAGGAAGATTTTTCTATAGAAAAGTTGACGTTAGGAAGATTTTTCTATAGAAAAGTTGACGTTAGGAAGATTTTTCTATAGAAAAGTTGACGTTAGGAAGATTTTTCTATAGAAAAGTTGACGTTAGGAAGATTTTTCTATAGAAAAGTTGACGTTAGGAAGATTTTTCTATAGAAAAGTTGACGTTAGGAAGATTTTTCTATAGAAAAGTTGACGTTAGGAAGATTTTTCTATAGAAAAGTTGACGTTAGGAAGATTTTTCTATAGAAAAGTTGACGTTAGGAAGATTTTTCTATAGAAAAGTTGACGTTAGGAAGATTTTTCTATAGAAAAGTTGACGTTAGGAAGATTTTTCTATAGAAAAGTTGACATTAGGAAGATTTTTCTATAGAAAAGTTGACGTTAGGAAGATTTTTCTATAGGAAAGTTGACGTTAGGAAGATTTTTCTATGGAAAAGTTGACGTTTGGAAGATTTTTCTATAGAAAAGTTGACATTAGGAAGATTTTTCTGTAGAAAAGTTGACGTTAGGAAGATTTTTCTGTAGAAAAGTTGACGTTAGGAAGATTTTTCTACAGAAAAGTTGACGTTAGGAAGATTTTTCTATAGAAAAGTTGACGTTAGGAAGATTTTTCTATAGAAAAGTTGACGTTAGGAAGATTTTTCTATAGAAAAGTTGACGTTAGGAAGATTTTTCTATAGAAAAGTTGACGTTAGGAAGATTTTTCTATAGAAAAGTTGACGTTAGGAAGATTTTTCTATAGAAAAGTTGACGTTAGGAAGATTTTTCTATAGAAAAGTTGACGTTAGGAAGATTTTTCTATAGAAAAGTTGACGTTAGGAAGATTTTTCTATAGAAAAGTTGACGTTAGGAAGATTTTTCTATAGAAAAGTTGACGTTAGGAAGATTTTTCTATAGAAAAGTTGACGTTAGGAAGATTTTTCTATAGAAAAGTTGACGTTAGGAAGATTTTTCTATAGAAAAGTTGACGATAGTATGATTTTTTATATTCTAAATGACAAAATTTTATGTTTTTGAGTTAGCAGGTTCTGTACCCTTGTTCTTGGTATATTTTAACTTTTATGATTTTAGATGTTGTGTCCAAGTGTCAAGTGTGGGAATCTACTACAATTTCCCTCTACCAAAGATGCGAGATAACAAAATTCAACATTATTAAAAAAAAACTTTTTAATTAAAAATTTTACTTGATGTAAATTTCATGTAAATCTAAGAGTAACTTAGTTTGTTGCTGTTGTAATTGTTGTCTTTCTTTTTTGGTGTTTATACATATAATTTTACCTTGAGTTTTTGTAATTGTTGGTTTATTTTATGTTCGGGTTTATTGTTGTTTTTGTTGGTGCTGAGAAAAAAGGGAAACGGAAATGTTACTTTAACATGTTGTGACTTGTTATGGGGAATAGGATGCAAATGCCTAAAACATTTTCTGCAAAAAGTTGACTTTTTAAGAGAATTTGTTAGATACAAATTTTAAACTTTTTAAAAGTTATTGTTTTTTGTATGTAGGAAACAGACGAGAAGATAGTTTAAAGAAGCTTTGGCTATCTTCAGAAAAAATATTGAAAATATTTGCTTTTAAAAACATTTTAATTCTTATAACTTTCTTATAGTTCACTATAGATGTACATTTCACTTGTTTTTTTTTTGTTTAACAAATATTTATTTGCTTTTCAAAAACTCTTTTGATAATAAAAATTCTTATCGATAAATATCTTATATATACTTTCGTTAAAGTAACGATTTTGTTTACATTACTTTACTTTACTCTCTTCTTTAATGTAAAAAGGGACAATATTTTAGGTATTAATGGTAAAACATTACTTCGTAACTAATAGTTACTGGTTTCTAAAGGGAAATTTATTTAGGAAAAATATTTTGATAAAAGAACAAAAATGCAATAAGTTTGAAACTAAAGAAACGATGTCTTCTGTGGGTATTGAAAATTAAGATAAATATACATATATCTTAAATGAAAACACTTTAGCCAAAATTAAGAAAATTTTCCAAATTTTCTTTTATTAAGAAGCTATAATCTTGGTTTGAAGATTTACTATATAATCATATTTGTTATAATCTAAAGCTTAAAAATTTTGTAGTCTTTAATCAATTTGTTTACCATATTGTGGCGTATACTTGATATTGCTTCATTAAGTATGAAACACAATTGGAACGAACAATCAATTTTTCGGAACGAATATTCGTCGTTAGAAATAGAACATATGGGTTTACATGATAGTGCTCACAATAGATGCGTACGACGAAATTCGTTGTGCGTATGGAACAGTGCGATAGGTTTATTTCTATCTCATACGCAGACGAACGACGAATATAGAGTGGCTGTATTTCCTTTTTGCTGTAAATATTATTTATTGTATGAGTTCTTGTTAAATATGGTCACCTTTAAATTTGTAAACAAAAAATATTTATTTGAAATAAAATTAACTTAAAATATTTATCTTGTGAAACAATCAAAGAATAAAATGTAAAAAAAAATACAAATTGTGTAAGTGCGCGATATGTACGAAAGAGTGATTAAAATTCGCAAATCACAAATTCAAAAAAAATGGCGTCAACAACGTTTATTCGTCCCAAATGTGTTCAATAGACGAATGTACAATACGAATTTTTAACACCGAATTCGTCGTGCTAGACGAAAATAGTCGTTCGTCCCAATTGTGTTTCTACCTTTACTTGAATTGTAAATCAATCATACGCCTTTTACAATTTTTTATTTATGGGAAGAATGTTCAAGTACGAGGGTATTGTTTATATATCGGAAACTAATTGTTGATAAGTTTTGCAATAACGTACTAAACATGTTTAAAATTCAACGTACAGTGGTTCCAAAAAGAAGTAGTATTAAATATGTATCTTTTAAATTATAAATCTGATTGCATCAGCATGAATGAGAGCATTGTTAAGGAGGACCCAAGCTTTTTGGATTTATGGTTATCCTGTGTTTTTACTAGGCGTATTATTGGGCATCAAAGTAGACCACCTCAGAAATAAAATAAATTGTGGACCATATAGCTCATTTAATTATACTGGTCAACAAGAGAAATAACTTTGAAGTTTAACTATTTAATTTTAATGTAATATGGCCCCCTAAGTACAAAAATACCCAAAATTTAAAATTCTATATATACATTTTTTTTAAAATTTTCTAAAATTACGGATTTTCACAGAGGTCGTTCCATTGATTTTATTATATATTGGGAATGGCTTATCTAAATTTTTTGAAAAAAAACACCGGAGGATTCACCAAAAAATTTACTTTAAGTCTTGAAAAGAATTTTGCTTTTGCAAAATCGAAAAATTTTAATCTAAGATTTTTCTATAGAAAAATATTTCGAACGAAAATTTTTCTATAGAAAAATATTTCTATCGAAAATTTTTCTATAGAAAAATATCTCTATCGAAAATTTTTCTATAGAAAAATATTTCTATCGAAAATTTTTCTATAGAAAAATATTTCTATCGAAAATTTTTCTATAGAAAAATATTTTTATCGAAAATTTTTCTATAGAAAAATATTTCTATTGAAAATTTCTCTATAGAAAAATATTTCTATCGAAAATTTTTCTATAGAAAAATATTTCTATCGAAAATTTTTCTATAGAAAAATATTTCTATCGAACATTTTTCTATAGAAAAATATTTCTATCGAAAATTTTTCTATAGAAAAATATTTCTATCGAAAATTTTTCTATAGAAAAATATTTCTATCGAAAATTTTTCTATAGAAAAATATTTCTATCGAAAATTTTTCTATAGAAAAATATTTCTATCGAAAATTTTTCTATAGAAAAATATTTCTATCGAAAATTTTTCTATAGAAAAATATTTCTATCGAAAATTTTTCTATAGAAAAATATTTCTATCGAAAATTTTTCTATAGAAAAATATTTCTATCGAAAATTTTTCTATAGAAAAATATTTCTATCGAAAATTTTTCTATAGAAAAATATTTCTATCGAAAATTTTTCTATAGAAAAATATTTCTATCGAAAATTTTTCTATAGAAAAATATTTCTATCGAAAATTTTTCTATAGAAAAATATTTCTATCGAAAATTTTTCTATAGAAAAATATTTCTATCGAAAATTTTTCTATAGAAAAATATTTCTATCGAAAATTTTTCTATAGAAAAATATTTCTATCGAAAATTTTTCTATAGAAAAATATTTCTATCGAAAATTTTTCTATAGAAAAATATTTCTATCGAAAATTTTTCTATAGAAAAATATTTCTATCGAAAATTTTTCTATAGAAAAATATTTCTATCGAAAATTTTTCTATAGAAAAATATTTCTATCGAAAATTTTTCTATAGAAAAATATTTCTATCGAAAATTTTTCTATAGAAAAATATTTCTATCGAAAATTTTTCTATAGAAAAATATTTCTATCGAAAATTTTTCTATAGAAAAATATTTCTATCGAAAATTTTTCTATAGAAAAATATTTCTATCGAAAATTTTTCTATAGAAAAATATTTCTATCGAAAATTTTTCTATAGAAAAATATTTCTATCGAAAATTTTTCTATAGAAAAATATTTCTATCGAAAATTTTTCTATAGAAAAATATTTCTATCGAAAATTTTTCTATAGAAAAATATTTCTATCGAAAATTTTTCTATAGAAAAATATTTCTATCGAAAATTTTTCTATAGAAAAATATTTCTATCGAAAATTTTTCTATAGAAAAATATTTCTATCGAAAATTTTTCTATAGAAAAATATTTCTATCGAAAATTTTTCTATAGAAAAATATTTCTATCGAAAATTTTTCTATAGAAAAATATTTCTATCGAAAATTTTTCTATAGAAAAATATTTCTATCGAAAATTTTTCTATAGAAAAATATTTTTATCGAAAATTTTTCTATAGAAAAATATTTCTATCGAAAATTTTTCTATAGAAAAATATTTCTATCGAAAATTTTTCTATAGAAAAATATTTCTATCGAAAATTTTTCTATAGAAAAATATTTCTATCGAAAAAAATATTTCTATTGAAAATTTTTCTATAGAAAAATATTTCTATTGAAAATTTTTCTATAGAAAAATATTTCTATCGAAAATTTTTCTATAGAAAAATATTTCTATCGAAAATTTTTCTATAGAAAAATATTTCTATCGAAAATTTTTCTATAGAAAAATATTTTTATCGAAAATTTTTCTATAGAAAAATATTTCTATCGAAAATTTTTCTATAGAAAAATATTTCT
This sequence comes from Stomorhina lunata, assembly GCA_933228675.1. Classification (NCBI taxonomy): domain Eukaryota; kingdom Metazoa; phylum Arthropoda; class Insecta; order Diptera; family Rhiniidae; genus Stomorhina; species Stomorhina lunata. The sequence continues at coordinate 92,582,809 of OW121744.1, forward strand.
ATCGAAAATTTTTCTATAGAAAAATATTTCTATTGAAAATTTTTCTATAGAAAAATATTTCTATTGAAAATTTTTCTATAGAAAAATATTTCTATCGAAAATTTTTCTATAGAAAAATATTTCTATCGAAAATTTTTCTATAGAAAAATATTTCTATCGAAAATTTTTCTATAGAAAAATATTTCTATCGAAAATTTTTCTATAGAAAAATATTTCTATCGAAAATTTTTCTATAGAAAAATATTTCTATCGAAAATTTTTCTATAGAAAAATATTTCTATCGAAAATTTTTCTATAGAAAAATATTTCTATCGAAAATTTTTCTATAGAAAAATATTTCTATCGAAAATTTTTCTATAGAAAAATATTTCTATCGAAAATTTTTCTATAGAAAAATATTTCTATCGAAAATTTTTCTATAGAAAAATATTTCTATCGAAAATTTTTCTATAGAAAAATATTTCTATCGAAAATTTTTCTATAGAAAAATATTTCTATCGAAAATTTTTCTATAGAAAAATATTTCTATCGAACATTTTTCTATAGAAAACTATTTCTATCGAAAATTTTTCTCTATTGAAAATTTTTCTATAGAAAAATATTTCTATCGAAAATTTTTCTATAGAAAAATATTTCTATCGAAAATTTTTCTATAGAAAAATATTTCTATCGAAAATTTTTCTATAGAAAAATATTTCTATCGAAAATTTTTCTATAGAAAAATATTTCTATCGAAAATTTTTCTATAGAAAAATATTTCTATCGAAAATTTTTCTATAGAAAAATATTTCTATCGAAAATTTTTCTATAGAAAAATATTTCTATCGAAAATTTTTCTATAGAAAAATATTTCTATCGAAAATTTTTCTATAGAAAAATATTTCTATCGAAAATTTTTCTATAGAAAAATATTTCTATCGGAAATTTTTCTATAGAAAAATAAATTTTTTTTTTTTTTTTTTTTTATGCTTATATTTTATTATTGAATCTTTCTGAAAAGAAAATAACAATAAGTAATCAAAACTTAATCTAACTTAACATTATATAGAGGTTGCCAGTGCAACTCTATTTAAAATTTATTCGAATTAAGAGAAAATCAGTTAGTTGCCAGGTCCAAGGTATCCATCCTTCTTAACCGTTGGTGACCTTCAAATTGCAAAAGCAGCCTTGCGAGATGGTTTGGGTGAACTTGCAGCTTGGAAATATATTTTGTACAAAACCTTCTAATCTCTTCTTGGACAAGGGGAACATTCAAATCTCTGTGAATGTTGTTATTTCTTATGTACCAAGGAGCGCAAGTTATTAAACGTAAGAGCTTGGACTGTCTTCTCTGTAATTTTGCAATGTTTGAGGTGGAAGCCGTTCCCCATAACTGAATACCATAGGTCCATATTGGTTTAATAATTGCTTTGTACAAAAGAACCTTGTAATCTAAGTCCAGAGCAGATTGTGGGCCAATGAGCCAGTTTAGTTCTACGGATTTCAGTTTTATCTGAGTTATCTTGCTTTCAATGTGATGGGACCATGTGAGACGGCGATCTAAATGTATACCAAGATACTTAACGTGAGAACTCACGGGGATAGTCACGTTGTTAATCTCAATTGCAGGGCAGTTGTCTCTTCTTAGAGTAAACGTTACGTGAACGCACTTGCTCGGATTTACTTTAATTTTCCATCTATTCAGCCACACTTCAAGCTCATGAATATGGGACTGCAATAATGCAGAGGCAATTTTGGGATCAGAATGAATGCTAATAAACGCTGTATCATCTGCGAAAGTAGATGTGTATGTTTGAGCATTCGTTGGCATATCTGCTGTAAAGATAATATATAGCAACGGACCCAATATACTACCCTGAGGAACTCCAGCACCGATTTTTCTTGTGGAAGAATATTCATCTTTGGATCGAACTCGGAATGTTCTATTGGACAAATAACTTTTCAAGAGTTTGTGTGTATTTGCTGGTAGCAGATTTATTATTTTGCTTATAAGTCCCTCGTGCCAGACTTTATCGAATGCTTGTGAAATATCTATGAACAAGGCGGAACAGTATTGTTTTCTTTCAAACGCTTTTCTGATCATTGTTGTTATTCTGTGTACTTGTTCAATGGTACCATGACATTCGCGGAAACCGAATTGATGGTCCGGAATAATATCCATCCAATTAACGAATGCGCCCAAAGTGCAAATAAGAAGCTTTTCAAACAATTTCGAAAGAATTGAAAGTAGGCTTATAGGCCTATAAGATGGAACTTGACTGACATCTTTTCCTGGTTTGGGAATCATAACGATTTCGGATACTTTCCAGGACATTGGAAAATGTCCCAAACGAAGAATCGCGTTATAAATATACATTAGAACTCTTACAGCCGAATTGGGTAGATGGATAATCATTGACGAAGAAATTCTATCAATGCCAGGAGACTTTTTTGGGTTAAGCTTTTTAATATTTGATATAAGTAAGGGAAGACGAAATTTTAATGGGGACAGCACGACGTCGTCTATAATATGAGCGCTTATATTAGAATTTGTTTCGTTTGGTGTGAAAACTTTTTCTAGGTGATTAGCAAAAGCATTAACCTTTTCAGATGGATCTCTTGCCCAAGTACCGTTCTCGAGCCTGATTGGAGACTCATATGTAATTGGATGTTGCATGTTTTTAACAGCCCTCCATAGATTGAAATTTTTTTCCTTAGAGGAATCTAAGTTTTTTAAGTACTTGTCAAGAGATTTTTGTTCATTGATCCTCAATGCGGAATGCAGTTTTCTTTGACATTGATTTAAACGGCATTTTAAGGCAGGACATCGACATTCCTGCCACCGTCTTCTTAGCCTTCTCTTTTCATTTACTAGACTTTGAATATCTTCTGGAATGTTTTGGTTACCCTTTTTCTTCGGTTTAAAAATTGGAGTTGCTATACAGGCTGCATTAGTGATGATGTCTGTAAAAGTATTAATTGCAGATTCGATGTCAGTTGGATTCCTGAGGGGAATATTAAATGGGAGGTGGGAACTCACATACATTTTATATTTTAACCAGTTTGTATTTCTGTTTGGATAAAAATGTCTTTCTTCTTGAACTACATTGGGACTGTCATAAAATGTTATAACCGATGGCGAATGATCGGATGATAAGTCCAGTGATGAGCAGACGGATAAGTTGGTTCTTCTTATACCTCTTGTAACGGCAAAATCTATTAAATCGGGGATCTTATTTAAGTCTGAGGGCCAATATGTTGGGTGACCTCCTGATACGGCATCCAACTTGTGTGAAGAGATAGCACTTAATAGCTGTCTACCCCTAGGCGTAATAAGGCGTGAGCCCCAAAACGTGTGCTTCGCGTTAAAATCACCAGCCACTATGAATTTAGAGCCAAGCGTATCAAAAAAGTCAAGGAGTTGATCTTTTTTAATGTTATATCTTGGCGGACAATATATGGAAGACAAAGTCATTTTATATTCCAAAAGTTTAACAGATGTTGCCTGAATGTATTCCTTTTCGTAATGAGGCAATGGAAAATGCCTTAGTTTATTATGTATTATGATAGCTGTACCACCGCATGCTCTTCCACTTGGATGTTTTGTATCATATGTAGAATACCCATTTACTCTAAAGCAATTTTTTAGAGTAAAATGGGTTTCAGATACCAGTAATACGTCAATTTCCTGTTCATACAGGAAATGTTCAACTTCTTTTTTGTGTTGGCTAAGGCCGTTTGCGTTCCAAAAACATATTTTCAACAGGTTCATTTCCTTTCCAACAAAATTTGCATGAGCATGCTTTGATTTCTCATCATCTCCTGGAACATACTTTGCATATTAGACATGAAGCTATTCATGGTTTCAATTAGTTTCTCAATGGAGCTTTGAGATTCTTTAGTTTGAATTGGCGGACCCTCTTTAACCATATGAGCATAGGAGAAGCCATTTGGAGGTGGGGGATTACCTTGCTGTGAACTATTGTTTGAACGATCTGGAACTGTAGGGAGCGACGGGAAAAAGGAGCCCTGGTATTGAGCGGTAGTAGGTCTTCGCGAAGAGGGTGCCTGTTGTCTGAGACGTAAAAATACAGGGCAACCACGGTAGTTAGCAGTGTGATTTTGTCCACAGTTACTGCACTTTTTAGTTGTAGAGTCCGTCTTGGACTTAGGACACTCGGAGGTCCTGTGTATATCACCACATATTACGCATACTGCAGGCAATTTGCAGTACGATTTGGTGTGCCCAAATTCCTGGCAGTTTTGACATTGTGGAGGATCTCTGCGCCTAATTGGCTCTTCTACAGTAATTCTGCGACTAAGCAGATATCTTAAATTATAGATAGGGTGAGGTTGACCTTTTTTTAGCTGGGAAGAGTTAAAAGATATTTCCACTCTAAAAAGTGGTTGAGGAACTTTATTTTTATTAAGGATATTGTGAACGGACTTCACTTCGTAACCTTCGATTTCAAGAGCGCTTTTTATCTCATTGATCGGAACAGAGCTATCTATACCTTTAATTACTACAATCAAACCTTTAGCACTTTTCAGAAAAATAAATAAAAATATTTCTATAGAAAAATATTTCTATCGAATATTTTTCTATAGAAAAATATTTCTATCGAAAATTTTTCTATAGAAAAATATTTCTATCGAAAATTTTTCTATAGAAAAATATTTCTATCGAAAATTTTTCTATAGAAAAATATTTCTATCGAAAATTTTTCTATAGAAAAATATTTCTATCGAAAATTTTTCTATAGAAAAATATTTCTATCGAAAATTTTTCTATAGAAAAATATTTCTATCGAAAATTTTTCTATAGAAAAATATTTCTATCGAAAATTTTTCTATAGAAAAATATTTCTATCGAAAATTTTTCTATAGAAAAATATTTCTATCGAAAATTTTTCTATAGAAAAATATTTCTATCGAAAATTTTTCTATAGAAAAATATTTCTATCGAAAATTTTTCTATAGAAAAATATTTCTATCGAAAATTTTTCTATAGAAAAATATTTCTATCGAAAATTTTTCTATAGAAAAATATTTCTATCGAAAATTTTTCTATAGAAAAATATTTCTATCGAAAATTTTTCTATAGAAAAATATTTCTATCGAAAATTTTTCTATAGAAAAATATTTCTATCGAAAATTTTTCTATAGAAAAATATTTCTATCGAAAATTTTTCTATAGAAAAATATTTCTATCGAAAGTTTTTCTATAGAAAAATATTTCTATCGAAAATTTTTCTATAGAAAAATATTTCTATCGAAAATTTTTCTATAGAAAAATATTTCTATCGAAAATTTTTCTATAGAAAAATATTTCTATCGAAAATTTTTCTATAGAAAAATATTTCTATCGAAAATTTTTCTATAGAAAAATATTTCTATCGAAAATTTTTCTATAGAAAAATATTTCTATCGAAAATTTTTCTATAGAAAAATATTTCTATCGAAAATTTTTCTATAGAAAAATATTTCTATCGAAAATTTTTCTATAGAAAAATATTTCTATCGAAAATTTTTCTATAGAAAAATATTTCTATCGAAAATTTTTCTATAGAAAAATATTTCTATCGAAAATTTTTCTGTAGAAAAATATTTCTATCGAAAATTTTTCTATAGAAAAATATTTCTATCGAAAATTTTTCTATAGAAAAATATTTCTTTCGAAAATTTTTCTATAGAAAAATATTTCCATCGAAAATTTTTCTATAGAAAAATATTTCTATCGAAAATTTTTCTATAGAAAAATATTTCTATCGAAATGTTTCGATTGTAATTGTTATCCATACGCGTTAAACCGATATTAATGTGTACCCGATGTCACTCACCGATTCTTATGTAAAGCTCCAATTTTTGTGTTTTTTCTGTCAGTTTATGCTATACTTATATTTTTCGTTGCTTCACAAATATATCAATTGTACGCCATGTATAATTTTTTTCTCTTCTCAAAAGTATGCAACACATTTTTTTGGTTAACTTATGTTTCGTAAAACTGGTTAAATGTAGGTATTTGTTAAATGAAGTATAATTTTCTACTATTACAATAGAAAAAAAATGTGAAAAGCTTAGGAAGACATCAGAGCTCCTCGTTTTTTTATGAACATCGAATTTTTTTTTATTTTATATCAATTGTATTATAAAAATTTTAAAATATTGCAATCATAAGCACTTTTTAGCAAGTGTATACATTACATCAAAATATGTTATTACGCTTTTTATTAGAAATAAAATTTTATGGTTTGATTATAAAAAAATGGATAAAATTGTAACAAAAACCCCAAGTAGTTATTTAGAGGGTAAATAAGTTTTAATGTTAGCTTGATCTGGAAAATATATGAATTTAATATGAAGATATATATATATACACAAGAAAACATACACAAATTTGTGAAGGTTCATAAAGACATTACAAACATGTGTAAGTATTTTTACATATTTGTATGTGTGAATGTCTGCATGATAACATCGACCCATAAATGGGTGTGTATTCTATTTTGTTTCGTTTTAAGAAGCAACAAATGTTCTCAACAAATATTGACTAAACTGATGAAATATAGACATTTATTGATAAATAAATATTTACAAGTGAGTGTAACTTTAATACCAAAATTTACACATATATCAAGGATAATGTCTTAAATGTAAAGGTTTCATTATTTATTAATAAACAGAAAAGCCAAATACAAATTTACAGGTGGTATAAGTTTCCTATAGATATCGAAAATTCTTGAAAAATTTCCTATAGAAATAGAAAATTTTTGAAAAATTTTCTAAAGAAATAGAAAATTAAAAAAAAAATTATATAAAAATAGAAAATTTTTGAAAAATTTCCTATAAAAATAGAAAACTTTTGAAAAATTTCCTATAAAAATAGAAAATTAAAAAAAAAATCCGATAAAAAGAGAAAATTTTATAAAAATTTCTTATGAAAACAGAAAATTTTTGAAAAAATTCCAATAAAAATAGACAATTTTTGAAAAATTTCCTATAAAAATTGAAAATTTTTGAAAAATTTCCCATAAGAATAGGAAATTTTTGAAAAATTTCCTATAAAGTAGAAAATTTTTGAAAAATTTGCTATAAAGTAGAAAATTTTTGAAAAATTTGCTATAAAGTATAAAATTTTTGAAAAATTTCCTAAAAAAAATAGAAAATTTTTGAAAAATTTCCTAAAAAAAAATAGAAAATTTTTGAAAAATTTCCTATAAAAATAAGAAATTTCCTATTAAAAAATAGAAAATTTTTGAAAAATTTCCTGTAAAAATATGCAATTTTTTAAAAATTTCCTTTGAAAATATAAAATTTTCGAAAAATTTTCTATAGAAATAGAAAATTTTTAAAAAGTTTGATATAAAAATAGAAAATTTTTGAAAAATATCCCTTAATATAGAAAAATTTTGAAAAATTTCCTATACAAAATTTTAAATTTTTAAAAGAAGAAACAAATTATATAAAAATAGAAAATTTTTGAAAAATTTCCTATAAAAAGAGAAAATTATTGAAAAATTTCCTATAAAAATAGAAAATTTTTGAAAAATATCTTATAAAAATAGAAAATTTTTGAAAAATTTCCTATAAAAACAGAAAATTTTTGAAAAATTTCCTATAAAAATAGAAAATTTTTGAAAAATTTCCCATAAAAATAGAAAATTTTTGAAAAATTTTCTATAAGAATAGAAAATTTTTTAAAAATATCCTATAAAAATAGAAAATTTTTGAAAAATTTCCTACAAAAATAGAAAAATTTCCTATAAAAATAGAAAATTTTTGAAAAATTTTCTATAAAAATAGTTTGATATAAAAATAGAAAATTTTTGAAAAATATCCCTTAAATATAGAAAAATTTTGAAAAATTTCCTATACAAAATTTTAAATTTTTGAAAGATATCCTATAGAAATAGAAAATTTTTAGAAAATATATTATAGGAATAAAAAATTTTGGAAAATTTTTCTATAAAATTCGACAAATTTTGAAAAATTTCCTTTAAAAATAGAAAATTTTTGAAAAATTTCCTATAAAAGTAGAAAATGTTTGAAAAATTTCCTATAAAAATAGAAAATTTTTGAAAAATTTCCGAAAAATTTTAAAAAAATTTCCTATAAAAACTGAAAATTTTTGAAAACTTTCCTATAAAAATAGAAAATTTTTGAAAAATTTCCTATAAAAATAGAAATTTTTTTAAAAATTTTCTATAAAAATAGAATTTTTTTTAAAAATTTTCTATAAAAATAGAAAATTTTTGAAAAATTTCCTATAAAAATAGAAAATTTTTGAAAAATTTCCTATAAAAATAGAAAATTTTTGAAAAATTTCCTATAAAAATAGAAAATTTTTGAAAAATTTCCTATAAAAATAGAAAATTTTTGAAAAATTTCATATAAAAATAGAAAATTTTTGAAAAATTTCCTATAAAAATAGAAAATTTTTGAAAAATTTCCTATAAAAATAGAAAATTTTTGAAAAATTTCCTATAAAAATAGAAAATTTTTGAAAAATTTCCTATAAAAATAGAACATTTTTGAAAAATTTCCTATAAAAATAGAAAATTTTTGAAAAATTTCCTATAAAAATAGAAAATTTTTGAAAAATTTCCTATAAAAATAGAAAATTTTTGAAAAATTTCCTATAAAAATAGAAAATTTTTGAAAAATTTCCTATAAAAATAGAAAATTTTTGAAAAATTTCCTATAAAAATAGAAAATTTTTGAAAAATTTCCTATAAAAATAGAAAATTTTTGAAAAATTTCCTATAAAAATAGAAAATTTTTGAAAAATTTCCTATAAAAATAGAAAATTTTTGAAAAATTTCCTATAAAAATAGAAAATTTTTTAAAAATTTCCTATAAAAGTAGGAAATTTTTGAAAAATTTCCTATAAAAATAGAAAATTTTTGAAAAATTTCCTATAAAAATAGAAAATTTTTGAAAAATTTCCTATAAAAATAGAAAATTTTTGAAAAATTTCCTATAAAAATAGAAAATTTTTGAAAAATTTCCTATAAACTTAGAAAATTTTTGAAAAATTTGCTATAAAAATAGAAAATTTTTGAAAAATTTCCTATAAAAATAGAAAATTTTTGAAAAATTTCCTATAAAAATAGAAAATTTTTGAAAAATTTCCTATAAAAATAGAAAATTTTTGAAAAATTTCCTATAAAAATAGAAAATTTTTGAAAAATTTCCTATAAAAATAAAAAATTTTTGAAAAATTTCCTATAAAAGTAGTAAATTTTTGAAAAATTTCCTATAAAAATAGAAAATTTTTGAAAAATTTCCTATAAAAATAGAAAATTTTTGAAAAATTTCCTATAAAAATAGAAAATTTTTGAAAAATTTCCTATAAAAATAGAAAATTTTTTACAAATTTTCTATAAAAATAGAAAATTGAAAAATTTCCTATAAAAATAGAAATTTTTTGAAAAATTTCCTATAAAAATATAAATTTTTTGAAAAATTTTCTATAACAATAGAAAATTTTTAAAAAATTTAGGAAATTTTTGAAAAATTTCCTATAAAAATAGAAAATTTTTGAAAAATTTCCTATAAAAATAGAAAATTTTTGAAAAATTTCCTATAAAAATAGAAAATTTTTGAAAAATTTCCTATAAAAATAGAAAATTTTTGAAAAATTTCCTATAAAAATAGAAAATTTTTGAAAAATTTCCTATAAAAATAGAAAATTTTTGAAAATTTCCTATGAAAATAGAAAATTTTTGAAAAATTTCCTATAAAAATAGAAAATTTTTGAAAAATTTCCTATAAAAATAGAAAATTTTTGAAAAATTTCCTATAAAAATAGAAAATTTTTGAAAAATTTCCTATAAAAATAGTAAATTTTTGAAAAATTTCCTATAAAAATAGAAAATTTTTGAAAAATTTCCTATAAAAATAGAAAATTTTTGAAAAATTTCCTATAAAAATAGAAAATTTTTGAAAAATTTCCTATAAAAATAGAAAATTTTTGAAAAATTTCCTATAAAAATAGAAAATTTTTGAAAAATTTCCTATAAAAATAGAAAATTTTTGAAAAATTTCCTTAAAAATAGAAAATTTTTGAAAAATTTCCTATAAAAATAGAAAATTTTTGAAAAATTTCCTATAAAAATAGAAAATTTTTGAAAAATTTCCTATAAAAATAGAAAATTTTTGAAAAATTTCCTATAAAAATAGAAAATTTTTGAAAATTTTCCTATAAAAATAGCAAATTTTTGAAAAATTTCTTATAAAAATAGAAAATTTTTGAAAAATTTCCTAGAAAATAGAAAATTTTTGAAAAATTTCCTAAAAAAATATAGAATTTTTGAAATTTTTCAAAAACACAAAGTTTTTCAAAAATGTCCTATAAAAATAGAAAATTATGGTATATCAAATAATTTTGGTAATATAAAATAACTGGTTTTACTAAAGAGAAAAAATTTGCTAGTAATACGTTATAATATTTGCAAAAATTCTGAAAGAAAAATTTTAATTTTTTTTTAAATTTGACCAACGTTTTTCGTTTTAAACTTTTAAGTTTTTTCAAAAAGTAATTTAAAATTTTACTTTTATTTTCCTTACATGTTATCATTAGACTTATGTGACATTTTATATCATAGACAAGTAAAATTCTTAATATTTTGTATTACAAAATGTCAACAGTTTTATTATAAATATTATGTGTCTACTTATCTGATAATATTATCCTATAAGTTTCTTAAAATATTATAAAATCTTTTTATACACATGCAAAAATTGTTACTTAGACTTGACATTACTACATTTCCAGCAGTGAGTAACAATAAAAAATAGACACTTTTGTGAATGTATAAAAAATTTCCAAAACAATTAAAATATTTAATATTCAGTTTCTTCGGTTGTGGTTTTGTAACAGGGGCCAAATCGTCGCATTCGTTATTGATTGACTTCAGACTTCCAAGCAAATATTGTGTAACATACCTTAGGGATTTTCAAAATAACATATTTTGCAAGAAGTTTGATAAATTTTGATATCTAAACATATGTATCCGCTTGTTTGTCAAAACATTTAGTTTAAATAAAATTCGTTTACTGTCAGGGAACTTTTGACAAATAAGTTACAATGTAGTGAATTATTTATGTTATGGATTATTTAGATTATCCTTAAAGTATGCTACACAAATTTTTCTGAAATATCTTACATTTCGATCGATATCGAATGCGCCGACTTGGCCCCTGGTCTAAGGCTGGCCCTCAGATCTTATACTTTTATTACTCACGGTATCTTCTTTATGATAATAACTCAAATCTTCTAACGTTGTTTTTTCAGTGACATCTTTCCTATTTCTTCACTTCTCTAACTTTGAAAAATTTTCTTATTTTTGCAGCTGTTCTCATGCTTATGCATGAGTTTTGTACAGAAAAAAAAAAAAAAAATAAAATACTTATATGGAAAAAAATCTCACAATCGTAATCACTGTAAGACTAACTTAGATGATAACATGTCAGCGACATGAAGCTATTTTTTAAAATTTTGTATCTATTTTTAGATAGAATAAGATTTGTAGAGAAATGTTCTATTTCAAGTTTGCGAAAACAGATGGAAATTTGTTTGATGACAAGGGAAAGAAGGTGGTTAAGTCGAATTATAAGTGTCAGGATTTGTTATGCTGTATTTCTCTATAAACCGGAAACAAAAATAAATTGGTATTATTCCAACAGTCCAATATCCTGGTTTTTTGGATATATACCAGCTTTCTAGGGATTTCCCATATACCTTAATTCTGCTACAAAATGGAAAAGTCTTTATTCCTAAGGCTGGTTTAGTAACCCACACTTAATCTAAGAACTTGTGAACTACCTATTATACATGTCACTGATAAATACAAGCTTTTAAAGTTCTAAAATCTGCGAGTTTTTTTGTTACTTGGTCGTATACTTAATATTTGTTCGTTTCTTCATAAACCAAACAATCATACGCCATGTAGGTTTTTTTCTCGCCCAAAAGTATGCTACACATTTTTTTTGGTTAAGTAATGTTGGGTAAAACTGTGGCAAAATCGTCGCACAGCGATGAAATTTTGCATACTTGTTCAGTTTTATGAAGATAAGAAAAATTAAAAGAAATTCGAAATCCGTCGACTCCTTGGGGTAACTGCCTTGGACCCCCATTTTTTCACGTATTTTTCTGTTCAAGGTACAAGTCAGAATTCTCACAGAATTTGATGAAATTCAACACACGTCTATATAATAATTCAAAAAGAGTGCTCTACTAATTTTGGCTGAAATTAGTCGACTTCTTTGGGTACCTGCATGGACCCCAATTTTTATACCCTTCACCAATAGGTGAAAGGGTATTATAAGTTTGTGATTCCGTTTGTAATTTTTTTATTAGTGATCGTAGACCCCATAAAAATTATACCGATCGACTCAGAATCGGGAGGAGAATCGATTAAGCGATGTCCGTCTGTCTGTCTGTCTGTCTGTCTGTTGAAATCAAGTTTCTGAAGCCCCTGGAGGATGGACTTACATGAATTATATATCAGATTTTAGGAAATTCTCCCGCAATGAACGCTATTAAATTTCATTAAAATCGGTTTATAAACACCGAAAATATCGAAAAAATACCAAAAATTAGACGAAAATTTTAAAATTTTGGATTGAAACATACTTTTAAATAACAAGAGAAAAAAGATACTCCTGGGGGTCAATTCTGGTTCTATGAAACGATGAAATGAAAAAAAAGTTTTCATTTAAGTTTTCACAACTAGTTTTCATAATACTTTTTCATCAACACTTATTTTCTGATTCTCGTTTGTATTATGAAAAAAGTGTTTCATTCCATTCGTTGCTATGAAACTTTATCAACTGTTTTATGATAATTGCCAAGCAAATGTCAAACGTAAAACAGGAAACAAATAATGTCGGTCTCGGCAACATCAATTTGCGTAATTATGAATTTTTATAAAAATTATTAATTACCAATTTCAATTTTTGTAATTATTAATTTCGATTAAAATTATTAATTACCACAGCATCTTCCGTCGGCGGTAATCCTATAGCAATAACACGCCGTCGACGAAAAGTAAATAAAATTGGCTATTAAACAAAAAAGCTTAAACAAAGGGCTTGACTATATACAATAGCACTTACAGCGTTGAATAATACAAAGCTATATCTTACTCTTCTTTTCACTACCTTTTGCTTCTCTACTATCCCCTTTCCAAAGAAGGTAACCCAATTCGTATATACTTTTTATACAATTGAAAAAAATATATACCTAAATTATTACCTTTAGTACCGCCTAATTAATTAACTAACTTCAGATAAATAAGTAAATCTTTAATAACTTTTCCGACAAAGCTGATATCCATCCATTTAAAAGCTATATATTTCACGTATGTATCTAAAACTAAGAGTGTATACCCTATAATTTTAAGGCTTATCATTGTTAAAGCTTTGACCTAAATCAGTCCGCTAACTTCAGAGTTTTACATAACTAATCAAGAACTTTTACTAGTTGAATAATTCGTACGAATTAAAGTGCACAACCCTCACTGGGCACTGTGTTTTTGGGTTGCATGCCAGAATACTTAAACTTCATCAAATCGATGTGCTATTGCAAATGTAAGGGCATCTACATTTTGAAGCATCTTTTCTGCATGGTTTATCTGGTCTATCGAACTTTATTAAATGTTCGTAAAATATGTGTCTATTTTATTTCGAAGCTACTGGCTGGCTTAAATATGCATTCTCTACTTGTAGTCTAGTAATCATTATCTTTCACAAAGGGACCACTTAAAAACCCAAGTGAAGCTTCCCTAGACATCAGCCACCTGCCCAACCTAACCTTTGGGTGCATAACTATTCTAGACAATGACGCCACCGAAAAGCTTTTCTTTTTCCGACTCTTAATTTTAAAGACTCTTTGCATATAATACTAGTATAACCAAATTTTGCTTGGAATTACATTAAGTACTTTTGCAACACCATTGGTGAAGGGTATCCAAGATTCGGCAAAGCCGAATATACCACTATTACTTGTTTCACCTATTTTTCTTTTCAATGTACAAGTTGGAATTCTCAACAGAATTTAATAAAATGCTACACACGTATATTAATTAATTCAGAAAAAAGGTCCACTAATTTTCTTTGAAATTAGTCTACATCTTGGGGTACCTTCCTTGGACCACCATTTTTTCATCTATTTTTTGTTCAGTGTACAAGTCGAAATTCTCAACGGAATTTAACAAAAATCGGCAAACGTCTATAAATTAAACCAAAAAAGAGTAATACTAATTTAAGTTGAGATCGCCTGACTATTTGGGGTACCTGCCTTGGACCCCCATTTTTTCACTTATTTTTGTTTTCAATGTTAAAGCCGAAATTCCCAACAAAATTTATTGAAATCGTATATCTATAGGCTTATTTTATTATTTTTTTTTTATTGAAATCTGTCCACTCCTTGGGGTAACTGCCTTATATCCCCATCTTTTTCCTATTTTTGTTCTCAATGTATAAGCCGTAATTCTCCACAAAATTTGAAGAAATTCGGTATACGTCTATTAGTTAATCCAAAAAAGAACTCTAATTTTGGTTAAAAACCCTCAACTCCTAAGGGTACCTGCCTTGGACTTACAGTTAAATGCAATTTAATAAGAAAGTTAAGCCTAAACGACTGCAATACTTTTTGCTGAAATTATACGTAACAATTTATATGACTTTTTTTTTGAAAATTTTGAATTTTGTTCTACGATCGGTAAATTTCGGTGGTTTTTTTCACTCAATTTAGAGAAGAGACTTTCGACTTTCACGTGGTTATAGTGGGAGCACCAAACAAAACCGAGTCAACTTAGGTTTTGTCCTAAGAAAAACGAAAATACTGAATTTTGTAGAGCTATTTTGATATCCTGATATTTCCTAAACAATAAACAAAATTAAGTTATATTATATTGCAGACTAAAACTAAGGTTCTGTGTCTTAATTAAATTGTACATCTAGACAAAAGCTTTGAAACTATATTCGATGCATGAGCTTCTGAGTTTTATATGAAAAATTTCATCACTTTTCATTTTAGAACATTAAACATATCCAATACCTTGTATGCTAGTAATAATAAAACTGAAACTAATATTGAGACTAATACTAATAAGTATCTATTATGATAAAACCAATAATACCCTATACTTCGCTGTAGTGTGCACTAGCTTTGATTTTTATGTAAATTGACACTAAAAGTGAATTGTGTATCCTCGGAACATATTTACATATGAAAAACAAAGAGGATTTTATTAAGGATGACTGTTAACAGGTGCTGTTTTCCATGGGATTATATTAACAAAAAGTCGCATGTGTAATATTTCTGTTGAATTAAAAGCCAACATTTTGCATATAATAGATAAGTATGATGATGCTTAAAGATATTACAAAAGTTCCCTTTTTTTAAATTTATTATGCATCCTTGTTTTAAAAATATTGTTTTGTGTATGTTTTTGACAGGACATTTGTTTTTTTTACATTTGCCATTAACGAGGGTTGCATAAGTATAATATATGGAATTGGTATTTTAACTTGAAAATAAAATATGTATTCAGTGCCACCAAAAGCTTTAACAGATTGTCGAAATCTCTGTCCCTAAAAATGGTTGAAATTCAAATTTAAAACAAAACTCAATTGTTGACAGTCGTTAGTTATTTGTTGATTAGATTGAGTGTAAAATTGATGGTCAATCGACAGAGCTGAAATTGTATTATATTAAAATAAATATTCAGGGGTGTCATAGAAACCAATTTCATTGGTATTGGTTTTGAAAATGACAAAAAAATTAAATTGGTGTCATGAATTCCAATATTAATGTTCGAGCTACATTTTCTATTGGTTTTATGTGTCACAGAAAATAATATTGTTGGTTTAGTATTGGAAATAAACCAATCAACTTACAGTTACTAGATTTCATTTCAAAATTGGTCTATCAATTTAAAACAAAGGCGTTACTGGCCACCTGGTGCCTTTTTCGATTTAAAGATCCACTAAGAACAGATTTTTGAAAATTTGATCTTGTGGGGGATAAAAAAGGGAAAATTCAATAACGCTATAATTCCCAAACTAAAAACAATAGAACCAAAATTGAAATCGAGTTTGGATCAGTTACAAAAATAACAGTACAAGTGGTAAGTACTTTTCGAAAAAGGGGAGAAAAACAGCAAAAATATTTTTGGTACTTTTTAGCTTTAACTTTCAAATAAAAAGAGGTGGGTGAAAAGTTTCCATAGAATTTTTTATCATGTAATAAAATAAAAAAAAGTTTTGGTACTTTTTTGTGTCTTTGGAATCAATAAACCGTATCGACAAACATAAAAAATATCAAAAATGGGGAAAATTGTAAGGCTAAAATATTCTTTGTGTGGAGGTACTGGCGAAGCAAATGCATATCAATTTAACGGATATCGCATGTAAGTGACAATCGTCCTTTGATTTGTTGTGGTTTGTTTCTTGGTGTAGGTAGATTACATTTTTTCCAGTCCGCAATTCGGTAATTTCATGATGTTGACGTATACAAGCTTCATTTGTCCAAATAGCAGCGTTTTCTCTATCCCTTTACCACAAACATCGCAAAAAACTGAACATTTTTCTTAAAATATTTTTTTTTAATAATTTTTCTTTAATTTCTATATTTGATTTTTGATGTTTTAAAAAAATTTCAAATGAAATGATAAAAAAATTGATTCAAACATTTTGTTTGATTTAAAACCAATAATAACAAAACCGACTTGGTTTCATGACACCAATTATAAACGGTATTGGTTTTCAAAACCGAGAAATTTAAAAACTGACTTGGTTTGTATGACACCCCTGATTGTATACAAGTTCTCTGTAAGTATTGAAACCAATTATTTGGAAAATAAGCTGAAACTTTGTTGCTTTTTCTGTTTTAGATTAAATATCAAAATCTGTTTTGGGGGCAAAATACAATTACATGAATGTCTCTTAGCAGAACAATACGAAAAATAATGGAAAAGCAAGTATTTTACAAATGTATATACCATGAATTTGAAATAAACTTAAAATTTAGGGGAGTTCACATAAGAAACTATATGAAAAATTTTGAAATACTAATACTAATACTAATTTATACTGTTTCTTAACTTCCCTATTATTTATCTATGCAAATCTCTGATTTTTCCACCAGAAGCTACTGAATATTGTCTGATAGATGTTGAATAAATTCATGCAAATCTATGAACAATGCTTTTGTAATTCTAGTTATGGGCCAAAAAAATATTATTCCAACTTCAACATAGAATTCATATTCCTCTAGTTTCGTATAATTTCTTTCTTTTCTGAAAATAAATTAAAATTCGAATTAAATAATATTTTGTCCAAACTAAATCTGGCCGTAAAAACTAAATTATTTATAGAGAACGATCTAATATTTATTAGGTTTATAACAAATTTTGTAAAATGAATATGAAATTGCATGGAAATATTATTATTAATTTGTTATTATTTTATTTTTGACTATTTTATTGTTTATATTAATATATTATTTTTAATAGAGATATTTATTGCGAAAATCGTATTTATTGCATTTTTCTATTGTCTATGACTTTATGGGGAAAATGCTTATATGCAGATGTGAATGACTCCAGTGATTCTAAACTTTAATGTTGTCCTTCTGTAAGAGATTAGTAAAAACTACCTTAACGGAAATAGCGGTTACCTAAAGAGTGCTCTAAATAAAATTTGTAGTTGGATTTTCTTAAATAAAAATCAAACATTTTAATATAAAAACTTTACAAAATACGCAAATATAATGACATATTATACAAAATCATTTAGCATTAAAATGTTTACTTAGTACTCGGGTTTTGAAAAATTATCGACTTTTTTCGGAAACCCTCCCATTAAAGATTTTACAGTTGCTTCTGATATCTTTTTGGAGCATGTGTTCCACCTGCGCTTAAAATCGGACATGTTCTTGGAAATCTTTCCTGTGTTCTTCAATTCCTTTTTTACCAGAGCCCAATACCTTTCCACAGGCCGAAGTTCTGGACAGTTAGGTGGATTTGCCTCTTTGAGTACCACTCAAGTGCCTTTTTTCCATAATGGCATGATGCCAAATCGGGCCAAAAAAATGTAGTCACTCTGTGCTCTCTTTAAAAGGGTAACAACCGTTTTTGTAGGCACTCCTTTATATAAATTTCTGTGTTTATTGTGCCAGATGCCACAAATACTTTACTTCTTTTGCCACAACTGCAAATAGCTTGCCACAAGAGAAACTTCTTAGGGAATTTTGTTTGTTTTTTTGTGCAAAACTCTTGCCGAACATTGCCCCGTTTATCAGCAACATAAAAATCTTGACCAGGAAGTTGAGAAAAGTCTGCCAGTACGTAAAGAGTGTTCTAAAAAAAATATGCATTTACTATTTTAGACAAAATTTATCCATAGTGCAAGAAATAATTTATTTTTTGATCAAGTTAGTTTCTATAGATATGTCAGATACTATTATTCTAGAAATTATTAATTTTCAATAGTTATTTCAATCAAAATGGACTGCGAAAAAAAAGTTCTTGAAAATATAATTAAAACTTTTCAAAAAAATCCGTCATGGACTTTTAAAAAAATAGTTAAAAATTTGAAAGTTGATCCTCGAACGGTTTCTAATGCCATCAGACGGTATAAGGAAAACCTGAGCATTGAAAGAAAACCTGGATCAGGGAGGAAAAAAGGTCCTACAGATATTGGTAAGGCAAATGAAGTCAAGCGACTCTTTCGAAGAGCGCCTAACACTTCTTTAAGAAAAGCAGCTCGTACGGTGAAATGTCCTACGAATTTTGCACATAGAGTCAAAGCTTATGCTGGACTGAAGACATACAAAGTCCAAAAGGTTCCAGATCGCAATGCTATAAAAAACTTAGAAGCAAAAAAACGAGCGAAAAAATTGAAGTCTGATTTTATAAAAAAATACACCTGTTGTGTGATGGATGATGAAACATACGTACTGGCAGACTTTTCTCAACTTCCTGGTCAAGATTTTTATGTTGCTGATAAACAGGGCAATGTTCGGCAAGAGTTTCGCACAAAAAAACAAACAAAATTCCCTAAGAAGTTTCTCGTGTGGCAAGCTATTTGCAGTTGTGGCAAAAGAAGTAAAGTATTTGTGGCATCTGGCACAATTAACACAGAAATTTATATAAAGGAGTGCCTACAAAAACGGTTGTTACTCTTTTTAAGAGAGCACAGAGTAACTACAAAAAACGCACTTGAGTGGTACTCTAAGAATAATGTCATTTTTGTACCACGAGAGGCAAGTCCACCTAACTGTCCAGAACTTCGGCCTGTGGAAAGGTATTGGGCTCTGGTAAAAAAGGAATTGAAGAACACAGGAAAGATTTCCAAGAACATGTCCGATTTTAAGCGCAGGTGGAACACATGCTCCAAAAAGGTATCAGAAGCAACTGTAAAATCTTTAATGGGAGGGTTTCCGAAAAAAGTCGATAATTTTGCAAAACCCGAGTACTAAGTAAACATTTTAATGCTAAATGATTTTGTATAATATGTCATTATATTTGCGTATTTTGTAGAGTTATTATATTAAAAGGTTTGATTTTTATTTAAGAAAATGCAACTACAAATTTTATTTAGAGCACTCTTTATGTTTCATCATCCATCACACAACAGGTGTATTTTTTTATAAAATCAGACTTCAATTTTTTCGCTCGTTTTTTTGCTTCTAAGTTCTTTATAGCATTGCGATCTGGAACCTTTTGGACTTTGTATGTCTTCAGTCCAGCATAAGCTTTGACTCTATGTGCAAAATTCGTAGAACATTTCACCGTACGAGCTGCTTTTCTTAAAGAAGTGTTAGGCGCTCTTCGAAAGAGTCGCTCGACTTCTTTTGCCTCACCAATATCTGTAGGACCTTTTTTCCTCCCTGATCCAGGTTTTCTTTCAATGCTCAGGTTTTCCTTATACCGTCTGATGGCATTAGAAACCGTTCGAGGGTCAACTTTCAAATTTTTAGCTATTTTTTTAAAAGTTCATGACGGAATTTTTTGAAAAGTTTTAATTATATTTTCACGAACTTTTTTTTTCGCAGTCCATTTTGATTGAAATAACTATTGAAAATTAATAATTTCTAAAATAATAGTATCTGACATATCTATAGAAACCAACTTGATCAAAAAATAAATTATTTCTTGCACTATGGATAAATTTTGTCTAAAATAGTAAATGTATATTTTTTTTAGAACACTCTTTAGTTTATAAAATTCAAAACCATAGAACAGTTAACGAATTTAACAAACAGCAACCAGTCAAGTTAACCAAATAACCCACCAAAAAAACTAGAGAAAGAGACGTATGACACAAGCAGAAACCAGGCAGGCAAGAAAACAATCCTACACGCCTAAATATATGCAAAACAATAAACAAATGTATTTACCAATACAACTTACAAATGTACAAACAGGATTTGACTTATACACATAAAAAAACATATACATGTAGGTGAGAGGAAAGCCCCTTCGGTATGTGAATACGTGTTAGTTCTACGAAAACATGACCAAAGCCTCTACAACTCCCTACTGTGGTTACAAGCTTATTTACGACCTCAAGAATCACAAACCAACAAAAGCCCACACATACAAACACATTAAAATTCCAATAGAATGTGCGGAAGAAATGATAATTTAAAGGCAAACACGTGTTAGAATTTTTCAGTTGAGAAAATGCCGATTTATGTCATAGATATGCTAAAATAAGCATTAATTCGAATCAAACCAATAAAAAAGCAGTTTCAAATAATTTATCGCTGAAAATAAATTGTTAATGACTGATTAAAAATTATACTAAAAGTGATTATTGGGGAAGTTTAAGGCATTTTTTAAGTGTAATATTGAGATAAAAATTCTTTTCCTTTTTTGTATCCCTTAAATAAAGAAAAATTTTTATCAATATTAAAAACCTAAAAACTCATATATTTTAAAATCTTCCAATATGTTTTCGGTGCAATTTCGCAAAGATAAAACTCTTGACTTATATTTTAATCGAAATGAAAAAGAAAAAATTAATTTCTACATTAGATAAATCTAATTTTAGATTTCAACAAAAATATTTATATTTCTCAAACTATTTACTAACAATAGATTTTCAAATAACAGGGAAGGATAGCTATGTCTTAGCCTATATGTCTATGTTTTAGGAAAATTTTCTATAGAATTTTCCATATTTTTCTACAGAAAAATTTTCCAAAGAAATCTTTTTCTATAGAAAAATTTCGCAAAGAAATATTTTTCTATAGAAAAATTTCGCAAAGAAATATTTTTCTATAGAAAAATTTTCCCAAAAAAAAATATTTTTCTATAGAAAGATTTCCCAAAGAAATATTTTTCTATAGAAAAATTTCCAAAGAAATATTTTTCTATAGAAAATTTTCCAAAGAAATATTTTTCTATAGAAAATTTTCCAAAGAAATATTTTTCTATAGAAAAATTTCCAAAGAAATATTTTTCTATAGAAAAATTTCCAAAGAAATATTTTTCTATAGAAAATTTTCCAAAGAAATATTTTTCCATAGAAAAATTTCTAAAGAAATATTTTTCTATAGAAAAATTTCCAAAGAACTATTTTTGTATAGAAAAATTTTTAAAAAAAATATTTTTCTATAGAAAAATTTTCCGAAGAAATATTTTTCTATAGAAAAATTTTCCGAAGAAATATTTTTCTATAGAAAAATTTTCCGAAGAAATATTTTTCTATAGAAAAATTTTCCGAAGAAATATTTTTCTATAGAAAAATTTTCCAAAGAAATATTTTTTTCTATAGAAAAATTTTCCAAAGAAATATTTTTCTATAGACAAATTTTCCAAAGAAATATTTTTCTATAGAAAAATTTTCCAAAGAAATATTTTTCTATAGAAAAATTTTCCAAAGAAATATTTTTCTATAGAAAAATTTTCCAAAAAAATATTTTTCTGTAGAAAAATTTCCAAAGAAATATTTTTCTATAGAAAAATTTTCCAAAGAAATATTTGTCTATAGAAAAATTTTGCCAAGAAATATATTTCCATAGAAAAATTTTGCAAAGAAATATTTTTTTATAGAAAAATTTGCCAAAGATATATTTTTCTATAGAAAAATTTTCGTTAGAAAAATTTTGCTATAGAAAATTTTTCGTTGGAAATATTTTTCTATAGAAAATTTTTCGTTAAAAATATTTTTCTACAGAAAATTTTTCGTTAGAAATATTTTTCTATAGAAAATTTTTCGTTAGAAATATTTTTCGTTAGAAATATTTTTCTATAGAAAATTTTTCGTAAGAAATATTTTTCGTTAGAAATATTTTTCTATAGAAAATTTTTCGTAAGAAATATTTTTCTATAGAAAATTTTTCGTTAGAAATATTTTTATATAGAAAATTTTTCTTTACAATTATTTTTCTATAGAAAATTTTTCTTTAGAGTTATTTTTCTATAGAAAATTTTTCGTTAGAAATATTTTTCTATAGAAAATTTTTCGTTACAAATATTTTTCTATAGAAAATTTTTCGTTAGAAATATTCTTCTATAGAAAATTTTTCGTTAGAAATATTTTTCTATGGAAAATTTTTCGTTAGAAATATTTTTCTATAGAAAATTTTTCGTTAGAAATATTTTTCTATAGAAAATTTTTCGTTAGAAATATTTTTCTATAGAAAATTTTTCGTTAAAAATATTTTTCTATAGAAAATTTTTCGTTAGAAATATTTTTCTATAGAAAATTTTTCGTTAGAAATATTTTTCTATAGAAAACTTTTCGTTAGAAATATTTTTCTATAGAAAATTTTTCGTTAGAAATATTTTTCAATAGAAAATTTTTCGTTAGAAATATTTTTCTATAGAAAATTTTTCGTTAGAAATATTTTTCTATAGAAAATTTTTCGTTAGAAATATTTTTCTATAGAAAATTTTTCGTTAGAAATATTTTTCTATTTATTTATTTATTTATTTATTTGGTATCCTGCACAACAAGACAAAAAGTCTTATAATTACAGTACAGGATTGGATGAAAGGAAATAAGCATATTTGACACAAATATAAAAAATTAAAAAAGAAATAAAAAAAAAAAAAATTAAAAAAGAAATACAAAAGAAATACAAAAGTTTTAAATTAAAGGTCACAAAATTACTTACAATTAAATATAAATAAAAATACATGTAAATTTCATCACAGTAGCATATAAAAGCACACATAAATGAAAATGGATTAAAAATTACAGGATATTAATTAACAAGATCACAACTTATAATTATAAAATAAAATAATACAATTTTATGAATAAAGAAAAAAATAGGATTATGTACTAAAATACTCATATAAGGATTTCCTAAACTGCGCTATATTGCTCAAAAATTGTAAGGTTGGTGGTAGCGAGTTCCAAAGACGAATAGTGTTTATGAAATATTGATACTCAGAAACAAGTCTCTTGTATCTTATTGGAATTATATTGTTATTTCTTCTTGAACGGGTAAAAGCTAGACGATTAAACAGATATACTGGTTCATTTGTATAAATAACTTTATGAAAAAGTATTAAAGATTTAATTTTAAGAAGATCAGTAAATCGAACTCCAAACAGTTTTAATTCAAAAGGAGTTATGTGGGACGACCGTCTTAGATTGTAAACATATCTCAATATTGAATTGTATGTAGAGATCAGTTTCCTTGTACTAGTGTAATCACAACTGCTAAAGACTTCGCAACCATATAACAGCGTTGGTAATAATAAAGTTTTTGCAAGCATAATTCGAGTAGAAACTGGCGTTAAATGCTGAGTTTTCCATAATGAGCGTAACGTTGAAAATATTTTACCGGCTGCACTATTAATGTGGTCGGACCAGGTGAGTGATGAATTGAAAATTACCCCAAGATTTTTAGTTTTGGGAACAATTTCAATGCATTGATTATTTAGTGTGATGTCAGGCACATCAATATTTTGTGTAGAAGCTTTAGAAATTACCAGACATTTCGACTTTGCGGGATTTAAGGAAAGACCATTTGATAATGCCCACGATTGAACTTTTGACAAATCTGAATTTAGTTTTGAAATACATTCATGCACTCGATCGGTACTGCAACATATGTAGAGCTGAACATCATCGGCATACATTTGAATTTTACAATAAGATAATTGCTCAGGAAGGTCATTGATGTAAATTGTAAAAAGGAGTGGTCCTAAGATTGAGCCTTGTGGAACACCCTTTGTTACTGGCAACATTATTGATTGTTTGTTATTGGCGTAAACATATTGAAATCTATTATCAAGATATGATGAAATGAGTCCAGTAGCGGAAGAACTGAAATTGAAAAAATTTGATAGTTTTAGTCGAAGCATGTCATGGTTTACCATATCAAATGCTTTAGAATGGTCCAGAAGTGTTAAAAACGCAATGTTACCGTCATCAATGTATCCGCGTATTTCTTCCGATACGTCGATTAGAGCAGTAACACAATTATGCTTTTGTCGAAAACCTGATTGCCTATTAGTGAGTAGATTTTTGGCCTTTACATATTCACCTATTTGCTTATCTAATATCCTTTCAAGTACCTTTGACAAAAATGGGAGTATTGCTATCGGTCGGTAATCATTTTTATTCTTAGGAATTGGTATAATTTTGGCATACTTCCAATTTTGGGGAAAAACACTCTTTGTGATAATAGAATTAAGTACATAAGTAATTTGAGGTAAAAGAAGAGGAATAATGGCTTTTATGAATTTGGGATGGAGGTTATCAGGGCCCATTGCATTAGAATTAATGTTGTAACAAGAATCAAGAACATCAGCTTGTGTTATACATTTAAAAGAGAATGAACTTTCATTTGAACTTGAACGGCTAGTAGAAGAGTAGAAATTTGGATTAACTCCTAAATTTTGAATTTTTAGAAATGATTCATTCAAAAGGTTAACGTCAAGGTTGGAAGAAATCGTTTCCTGAGTTTTTTTTACACCAATATCCCGAATAATTTGCCATGTCTTCTTGGTATTTACAGCAGAAGAAAATAAGTTGAAATAGTAAGACGATTTTGCACTTCTAATTAGCTTATTCACTTCCTTTCTCAAAGAAGTGAATTGCGTATAAAGCTCTGATGTTTTATAATGTTTCCAACGCTTATGTGCATGATCACGTAAGTTAATTTTTGACTTAATTTGCTCATTGAACCAGGGTTTACTGTTACCGCGTGAAAGTTTTTTTAAAGGAACTGTTTTTTGAAAAATATTGGAAAGTTGAGTTTCAAGAAAGTTCACTTGGTAATCAACATCAGGGGTAAGGTAAATACAATTCCAGTCGACATTGGCTAGCTCGATGCATACTGAGTTGTAATCCATGCGCTTGAAATCATAAAACAATGTTTCTTCTCTCTTACGTTGAGGTAAAAAATCATAACTTAAGAAGATTATGTCATGCTTAGAGAAACACGGTGCAGAAATTTGGTCGTAAAGCAAGACTTTTGAGTTTGAGCTAACGAAAAAAAGGTCAAGAAGTGTTTGGTTTGTAGACATGAAATGGGTGGGGGTTGTTGTGTTTGTGGGGGACAGACCAATTGATTCCATGGCATCTGTCAGGTAGCTTTCGTTTAGCACATTGGAATTAAAATCACCACAAACTACAACATTCTCATAGTTGACGGTTAAAGTTTCAAGTTTTTCCTGAAAATCTTCCATGCGTATTCTCTTATTAGGTCTGTAGACACAGCCAATAAGCAATTTATTACCCATGGAAACAACTTCAACGAATAAATGCTCTACTTTTTCATTATTTTCAGATTTGGTAACAAATTTACATGTTAGTCCTCTTTTAACAAAAACTGCAACGCCGCCGCCATGTGTACATCTATCACAATGAAACATGTGAAAACCGTGTAACTCAAATATGCCATTGAAAACTTCATTATTAAACCATGTTTCCGAAACACATATTACGTCGATACCGGAATTTTCAAAAATGTGTCTAAATTCGTCTATTTTGTTATTTAAGCTCTGAGCATTTAAATGACAAATATTGATGCCAGATCTCTGTTTGCAAAGAATTCTAATGAGATTAAATGTGCCGTCGTTGGAACTACTGTTTATGCTATTCCCTGTAGGAGGCATAGCAGATTATATTATGTATTGATGAGCAACGCAGTAAAGGAAAATAAATAAAAAATTTAGTTATCAGAAAGTTTAAAAGTTGAGCTAATTTAAAAATATCAGAAAAATAATATAAAAAGTTTTTTAATGCAGTAGCAAACGTAAAACAATTATTTAAAAACGATTTTAAAAACGATTTAATTGATTTAATTATCAAGAGCTCCATCAGGAAAAAACTCATTTAGCTGATTAGGATCCTCAATGCGAACTGGTTCATCGTTCTCTTTACATTTTATATGGACCAAGCCACGTATAGTGTAGGCTGCTTTTAAAAATCCCCTCTTCTTGAGTTCAATTGCCTTTATTAAGATTTTGTGATTTGCCGTTGTTAAATTTTCATTTATATAAAAAGGTCTATCTTCACCAAGTCCGAAGTCGGATAGCATCAACTCAGTTCTGTACGCTTTCCGATAGTTTGCCAGACATTTAAGAATAAAATTCTTGTCGTATGGAGAAAACAGTTTAACCATTATGACCGCATCCGGGGAAAAAGTACGATCTCTATTGTTGTGGTTCTGAAGGCGGTATAGCGTTTTTGTTGCTGGTGTAGGAATATTGAGAAACTCACAGATATGTTTAAAAATTGCATCCAAATTCTCATCTTTTGCGTACGGAATTCCATTAATTCGAAGATCTGACGCAACCGTAGAATTTTCCTGTCGCTGTAACTGTGTTTTCAGAGTTTGAACCTCGCTTTTTAGGCAAACAATTTCAGACGCCACTGTCTCAAGTTTTGTAACTCTCTCATTTATATTTAAAATGTCATTTTTGAGTTCATCAAATCTCTTATTTAATAATACTTCAATACGAGCTTCACTCTCTTCAAACATTTTTTTCATAGTTAAGAGTACACTCTCAAATTTTTTGTCTATTTTTTTGTCGACAATATTGAGTATTTTAAAAGGGGAATCTGTAGCAGATAATCTGGGAGTTTTTGCTACATTACCGATGATCGATGTCTGTGCTGGCTCTCTGGTTCTTTTAGGCGCGTACATTGGATTCTGCATAAAATCGTTGTTGTGTTGCATTTCTGAAACATCAGAGAAATTTTCGATGCTGTCGTTCTGGTTGTTGTTGCAGCTCATTTTGTATGTATTTAGAATTGTACAGAGAAAACAATGTTTTTTATCTCTTAAAATATTAACTTCAATTTATTTTGATTTATGCTTTTTTATTTTGTTTAGATAATTTTTTGTTTTTAGATTTTTGGTTTATACATAGATGTAGCCTTTAAAGACTGTATAAAACAAAATTGGTTTTTATAGAAAATATAATTTTTGCTGGGAAATAAAGTTGTAGTATTAATTGGTGTTGAAATTAGATAAAAGCTTTTATTATAGACAAGAACCAAATAGTTCACAGATCTAAACAGCAGGTGGCGGGTGGATGATATTGGCTGAAAGCTTTTATCCAAGACAATAGACAATATCGACAAAAGAACGGTAGGTGGCGAGCAAGCTTAAAATGGTGAAAAATTGATCAGATGTTTATTAACACAGAGTTGTTTAATAACACGGAGTTGAGTATATAAATAGATGATGAAAACAAAATAAAACAAATTTTTTGCAAACAAAGTTTCAATGTATGAATTTCAATTTTGAAATTATAAGTAAAAACCACTAGAACAGCACTTAATTTATGAAAATTTTTCGTTAGAAATATTTTTCTATAGAAAATTTTTCGTTAGAAATATTTTTCTATAGAAAATTTTTCGTTAGAAATATTTTTCTATAGAAAATTTTTCGTTAAAAATATTTTTCTATAGAAAATTTTTCGTTAGAAATATTTTTCTATAGAAAATTTTTCTTTAGAAATATTTTTCTATAGAAAATTTTACGTTAGAAATATTTTTCTATAGAAAATTTTTCGTTAGAAATATTTTTCTATAGAAAATTTTTCGTTAGAAATATTTTTCTATAGAAAATTTTTCGTTAGAAATATTTTTCTATAGAAAATTTTTCGTTAGAAATATTTTTCTATACAAAATTTTTCGTTAGAAATATTTTTCTATAGAAAATTTTTCGTTAGAAATATTTTTCTATAGAAAATTTTTCGTTAGAAATATTTTTCTATAGAAAATTTTTTGTTAGAAATATTTTTCTATCGAAAATTTATCGTTAGAAATATTTTTCTATAGAAAATTTTTCGTTTGAAATATTTTTCTATAGAAAATTTTTTGTTAGAAATATTTTTCTATAGAAAATTTTTCTTTAGAATTATTTTTCTATAGAAAATTTTTCTTTAGAATTATTTTTCTATAGAAAATTTTTCATTAGAAATATTTTTCTATAGAAAACTTTTCGTTAGAAATATTTTTCTATAGAAAATTTTTCGTTAGCAATATTTTTCTATAGAAAATTTTTCGTTAGAAATATTTTTCTATAGAAAATTTTTCGTTAGAAATATTTTTCTATAGAAAATTTTTCGTTAGAAATATTTTTCTATAGAAAATTTTTCGTTAGAAATATTTTTCTATAGAAAATTTTTCGTTAGAAATATTTTTCTATAGAAAATTTTTCGTTAGAAATATTTTTCTATAGAAAATTTTTCGTTAGAAATATTTTTCTATAGAAAATTTTTCGTTAGAAATATTTTTCTATAGAAAATTTTTCGTTAGAAATATTTTTCTATAGAAAATTTTTCGTTAGAAATATTTTTCCATAGAAAATTTTTCGTTAGAAATATTTTTCTATAGAAAATTTTTCGTTAGAATTATTTTTCTATAGAAAATTTTTCGTTAGAAATATTTTTCTATAGAAGATTTTTCTTTAGAATTATTTTTCTATAGAAAATTTTTCGTTAGAAATATTTTTCTATAGAAAATTTTTCGTTAGAAATATTTTTCTATAGAAAATTTTTCGTTAGAAATATTTTTCTATAGAAAATTTTTCGTTAGAAATATTTTTCTATAGAAAATTTTTCGTTAGAAATATTTTTCTGTAGAAAATTTTTCGTTAGAAATATTTTTCTGTAGAAAATTTTTTGTTAGAAATATTTTTCTATCGAAAATTTATCGTTAGAAATATTTTTCTATAGAAAATTTTTCGTTTGAAATATTTTTCTATAGAAAATTTTTTGTTAGAAATATTTTTCTATAGAAAATTTTTCTTTAGAATTATTTTTCTATAGAAAATTTTTCTTTAGAATAATTTTTCTATAGAAAATTTTTCATTAGAAATATTTTTCTATAGAAAACTTTTCGTTAGAAATATTTTTCTATAGAAAATTTTTCGTTAGAAATATTTTTCTATAGAAAATTTTTCGTTAGAAATATTTTTCTATAGAAAATTTTTCGTTAGAAATATTTTTCTATAGAAAATTTTTCGTTAGAAATATTTTTCTATAGAAAATTTTTTGTTAGAAATATTTTTCTATAGAAAATTTTTCGTTAGAAATATTTTTCTATAGAAAATTTTTCGTTAGAAATATTTTTCTATAGAAAATTTTTCGTTAGAAATATTTTTCTATAGAAAATTTTTCGTTAGAAATATTTTTCTATAGAAAATTTTTTGTTAGAAATATTTTTCTATCGAAAATTTATCGTTAGAAATATTTTTCTATAGAAAATTTTTCGTTTGAAATATTTTTCTATAGAAAATTTTTTGTTAGAAATATTTTTCTATAGAAAATTTTTCGTTAGAAATATTTTTCTATAGAAAATTTTTCGTTAGAAATATTTTTCTATAGAAAATTTTTCGTTAGAAATATTTTTCTATAGAAAATTTTTCGTTAGAAATATTTTTCTATAGAAAATTTTTCTTTAGAATTATTTTTCTATAGAAAATTTTTCGTTAGAAATATTTTTCTATAGAAAATTTTTCGTTAGAAATATTTTTCTATAGAAAATTTTTCGTTAGAAATATTTTTCTGTAGAAAATTTTTCGTTAAAATTATTTTTCTATAGAAAATTTTTCGTTAAAATTATTTTTCTATAGAAAATTTTTCGTTAGAAATATTTTTCTATAGAAATATTTTTCTATAGAAAATTTTTCGTTAGAAATATTTTTCTATAGAAATTTTATCGTTAGAAATATTTTTCTATAGAAAATTTTTCGTTAGAAATATTTTTCTATAGAAAATTTTTCGTTAGAAATATTTTTCTATAGAAAATTTTTTGTTAGATATATTTTTCTATAGAAAATTTTTCGTTAGAAATATTTTTCTATAGAAAATTTTTCGTTAGAATTACTTTTCTATAGAAAATTTTTCGTTAGATATATTTTTCTATAGAAAATTTTTCGTTAGATATATTTTTCTATAGAAAATTTTTCGTTAGATATATTTTTCTATAGAAAATTTTTCGTTAGATATATTTTTCTATAGAAAATTTTTCGTTAGAAATATTTTTCTATAGAAAACTTTTCGTTAGAAATATTTTTCTATAGAAAATTTTTCGTTAGAAATATTTTTCTATAGAAAATTTTTCGTTAGAAATATTTTTCTATAAAAAATTTTTCGTTAGAAATATTTTTCTATAGAAAATTTTTCGTTAGAAATTTTTTTCTATAGAAAATTTTTCGTTAGAAATATTTTTCTATAGAAAATTTTTCGTTAGAAATATTTTTCTATAAAAATTTTTCGTTAGAAATATTTTTCTATAGAAAATTTTTCGTTAGAAATATTTTTCTATAGAAAATTTTTCGTTAGAAATATTTTTCTATAGAAAATTTTTCGTTAGAAATATTTTTCTATAGAAAATTTTTCGTTAGAAATATTTTTCTATAGAAAATTTTTCGTTAGAAATATTTTTCTATAGAAAATTTTTCGTTAGAAATATTTTTCTATAGAAAATTTTTCGTTAGAAATATTTTTCTATAGAAAATTTTTCGTTAGAAATATTTTTCTATAGAAAATTTTTCGTTAGAAATATTTTTCTATAGAAAATTTTTCGTTAGAAATATTTTTCTATAGAAAATTTTTCGTTAGAAATATTTTTCTATAGAAAACTTTTCGTTAGAAATATTTTTCTATAGAAAATTTTTCGTTAGAAATATTTTTCTATAGAAAATTTTTCGTTAGAAATATTTTTCTATAGAAAATTTTTCGTTAGAAATATTTTTCTATAGAAAATTTTTCGTTAGAAATATTTTTCTATAAAAAATTTTTCGTTAGAAATATTTTTCTATAGAAAATTTTTCGTTAGAAATATTTTTCTATAGAAAATTTTTCGTTAGAAATATTTTTCTATAGAAAATTTTTCGTTAGAAATATTTTTCTATAGAAAATTTTTCGTTAGAAATATTTTTCTATAGAAAATTTTTCGTTAGAAATATTTTTCTATAGAAAATTTTTCGTTAGAAATATTTTTCTATAGAAAATTTTTCGTTAGAAATATTTTTCTATAGAAAATTTTTCGTTAGAAATATTTTTCTATAGAAAATTTTTCGTTAGAAATATTTTTCTATAGAAAATTTTTCGTTAGAAATATTTTTCTATAGAAAATTTTTCGTTAGAAATATTTTTCTATAGAAAACTTTTCGTTAGAAATATTTTTCTATAGAAAATTTTTCGTTAGAAATATTTTTCTATAGAAAATTTTTCGTTAGAAATATTTTTCTATAGAAAATTTTTCGTTAGAAATATTTTTCTATAAAAAATTTTTCGTTAGAAATATTTTTCTATAGAAAATTTTTCGTTAGAAATATTTTTCTATAGAAAATTTTTCGTTAGAAATATTTTTCTATAGAAAATTTTTCGTTAGAAATATTTTTCTATAGAAAATTTTTCGTTAGAAATATTTTTCTATAGAAAATTTTTCGTTAGAAATATTTTTCTATAAAAATTTTTCGTTAGAAATATTTTTCTATAGAAAATTTTTCGTTAGAAATATTTTTCTATAGAAAATTTTTCGTTAGAAATATTTTTCTATAGAAAATTTTTCGTTAGAAATATTTTTCTATACAAAATTTTTCGTTAGAAATATTTTTCTATAGAAAATATTTCGTAAGAAATATTTTTCTATAGAAAATATTTCGTTAGAAATATTCTTCTATGCCTTGGTCTTGGTCTTTCCTTCCCCTTGAGGAGCACATTACCATGACTTGCTCAACCTCAAAATGTTCTTTTACTTTTTCTTCTTTTGGACTTAAGCCAGTTGACTTTAGACAATAACACGAGATATTTTGTTTACACATGACATTGTTACCAAGTGAATAAAAATATTTGACAAAAAATCACAAAAACCACACAAAGAATTACTTCTAGATTAAAATAACAACAACTGAGACATGTTTTCCTTTCTTCACTTTTTTTACATTATTCCTATGTCTTCATTTAACTAAAAATTTCACTAACTCTAGCAAAGATTTCAATAACTTCATATGTATAGAAATAAGAAAATGGTTTTGCAAGTGCCAGCTCCTGCTAGTAAGAGAGGGGGGAAGAACTGACTTTTACATTAAAATTAAATCATGTTAAAAATACGTTACTTAGAGGAAGACAGAAAATGCTACTGCGTGGTTGTGGTTGCACATAATCTTTTAACCTAACATACAAATACACTTATACACTCATACATTTAATGCCGCTGGAAGTTGCATGATGACAAAAGTAGAAATTTAAAACGCCGTGTACTTGGATGCCAACGTAAAAACGACGACGACATTTAAGATAAAGTAAGAGCTACTGGGAACCTTATGCAACCGCATGGATGTTATTTTTAAGTAGATCATGACACGATGCGTTTGAACTTCCTTTTTGTAACAGAATCAGTGAGCGTAGGTTTGAGAGTATGTGTTTGTGTGTGTGTTGGGAAATGTTGTTATTTTAAAAATATGCTTTCAAATGCAAAAATGTTTGTTGAAATATTGCCAAATTACACAGTCTCATGTGAACTGATACGCAAACTTGCAGAATTGGTTTAAATTTTGCAACCTACAGTTTTTAGAAAGGACCAAATAGACTAACAGGAATAGAGAACAAGGGATAGCCAACTTCTTAGGGCTATTGCAAAAATAACATTTAGACTGTTTTGAAACTCTTTTAAAAATTTAAGTTATAACAAAATTATAAGTTATAAAAAAATCCTATTCAGGGAAATTTTTGTTATTTAATATTTGTAAGAACTTTAATAATTTTTATAGACTAAAATGAGTCTAGC
The DNA here is from genome assembly GCA_933228675.1 of Stomorhina lunata. NCBI lineage: Eukaryota > Metazoa > Arthropoda > Insecta > Diptera > Rhiniidae > Stomorhina > Stomorhina lunata. The sequence continues at coordinate 92,616,022 of OW121744.1, forward strand.
TTAAAATTCTGAGAAAGTTTTATAAATTTCCCTAGTTTGAAAAATTTCCCCTGAAGGGAAATTTTTTTATTACAAAATTGACAATATTTTTAACATTTCCTTACGATATTGTCATTAAAAAAAAAATTTGAGAAAATTTTCCAAATTTCCCAGTTATAAAAAAATCCTATTAAGGGAAATTTTTGCTATTAAAAAGTTGTAAGAAATTTTATGATTTTTATAGACAAAAATGATTGTAGATTAAAATCCGGAGAAAGTTTCATAAATTTCCCCAGTTTGAAAAAAATTCCCCTTAAGGGAAATTTTTGTTAGTACAAAATTGACAACGTTTTTAGGGTTTTCTAATAACATTGTCATTGAAAATTAAAGATTTGAGAAAATTTCCAAAATTTCCCAGTTATAAAAAAAGTCCTATTAAGGGAAATTTTTGTTATTAAATATTTGAACAAACTTACATTAGTTTTACAGACTTAAATGAGTGTTAATTAAAATTCTGAGAAAGTTTTATAAATTTCCCTTGCTTGAAAAAATTTCCCTTTAAGGGAAATTTTTGTTATTACAAAATTTACCTAATTTTTAAGATCTTCTAATAACATTGTCATTGAAAATTTCAAATTTGAGAAAATTTTCTTAATTTCCCAGTTATAAAAAAAGTCCTATTAAGGGAAATTTTTGTTATTAAATATTTTTAAGAAGTTCTATTATTTTTGTAGACTAAATGTCTAGAATAAAATTCTTAGAAAATTTCATAAATTTCCCCAGTTTGAAAAAATTTCCCCTTAAGGGAAATTTTTGTTAATATAAAATTGCCAACATTTTTAAGGTTTTCCAATAATATTGTAATTAAAAATTGGAGATTTGAGAAAATTTCCAAAATTTTCCAGTTATAAAAAAAATCCTATTAAGGAAAATTTTTGTTATTTCATATTTGTAAGAAATTTTATAATTTTTAAATAATAAAATGAGTGTAGATTAAAATTCTGAGTAAGTCTAAAAAATTTCCCTTGTTTGAAAAAATTTCCCCTTATGGGGAATTTTTTTTAATACAAAATTGACATAATTTTTAAGGTTTTCTTACAAAATTGTCAATAAAAATTAGAGATTTTAGAAAATTTCCAAAATTTCCCATTTATAAAAAAATCCTATTAAGGGAAATTTTGTTATTTAATATTTCTAAGAAATTTTATAATTTTTATAAACTAAAATGAGTCTAAATTAAAATTCTGAGAAAGTTTCATAAATTTCCCTTGTTTGAAAAAATTTCCCCTTAAGGGAAATTTTTATTATTACAAAATTTGGCAACATTTTTAAGGTTTTCTAACAACAATGTCATTGAAGATTGTAAGTTTGAGAAAATTTCCAAAATTTCGCTGTTTTAAAAAATAATCCTATTAAGGGAAATTTTTGTTATTTAATATTTGTAAGAACTTCAATCTTTTTTACAGACTAAAATGAGTCTAGATTAAAATTCTGAGAAAGTTTTATAAATTTCCCTTGGTTAAAATAATTTTCCCTTAAGGAACATTTTTGTTAATACAAAATTGCCAACATTTTTAAGGTTTTCCAATAATATTGTAATTAAAAATTGGAGATTTGAGAAAATTTCCAAAATTTTCCAGTTATAAAAAAATCCTATTAAGGGAAATTTTTGCTATTTTATATTTGTAAGAACTTTTATAACTTTTATATAATAAAATGAGTGTAGATTAAAATTCCGAGCAAGTCTAAAAAATTTCCCTTGTTTGAAAAAATTTCCCCTTATGGGGAATTTTTTTTTAATTCAAAATTGATATAATTTTTAAGGTTTTCTTACAAAATTGTCAATAAAAATTAGAGATTTTAGAAAATTTCCTAAATTTCCCATTTATAAAAAAAAATCCTATTAAGGGAAATTTTTTTTATTTAATATTTCTAAGAAATTTTATAATTTTTATGGACTAAAATGAGTCTAGATTAAAATTCTGAGAAAGTTTTATAAATTTCATTTGTTTGAAAAAATTTCCCCTTAAGGGAAATTTTTGTTATTACCAAATTGACAACATTTTTAAAATTTCCAAAATTTCCCATTTATGAAAAAAATCCCATTAAGGGAAATTTTTCTTATAAAATTTGTGTATGAACTTTTATAAGTTTTATAAACTACGAGTAAAATGAGTCTGGATTAAAATTCTGAGAAAGTTTCATAAATTTCCCTTGTTTGAAAAAATTTCCTCTTAAGGGAAATTTTTGTTAATACAAAACTGACAATATTTTGAATTTTTTCTAATAACATTGTCATTAAAATTTAGAGATTTGAGAACATTTCCTAAATTTCCCAGTTAAAAAAAAATCATATTAAAGGAAATTTTTGTTATTAAATATTTGTAAGAACTTTTATAATTTTTATAAACTAAAATTAATAAAGATTTTTATTTAAAAAAAAAAATCATAAATTTCCCTTTGTTTGAAAAATTTCCCTTAAGGGAAATTTTTGTTATTAAATATTTGTAAGAACTTTTAAAATTTTTATAGACTAAAATGAGTAAAGATTTTTATTCTAAAAAAAAATCATAAATTTCCCTGTGTTTGAAAAATTTCCCTTAAGGGAAATTTTTGTTATTAAATATTTGTAAGAACTTTAATAATTTTTACAGACTAAAATGAGTATAGATAGAAATTCTGAGCAAGTTTCGTAAATTTTCCTTGTTTGAAAAAATTTCCCTTCAAAGGAAATTTTAGTTTTATAATATTTTTAAAAATTTTTATTAATTTCATATAAAGTTATGATTATACTTTAAAATTTTATACAAATTAGTTATTTTTTTTAGTTTAAAAAAAAAATTCTCTCTAGAGGAAACTTTAGTTCAATCAAATATAATAGAAATTATATTATTTTAGATGACAATAATATTCAATTATTCTAATTGAAAACTTTAATCGAAATTTTTTGTTATTAAAAAAATTTCCTCACAAGGGAAATTTTTTCTATAGCGCTCTTTTGAAAGTTTTTATAATTTTTGTTCTAGAGATCAAAATCTGAAACAGAAATAGCTGTAATACTTCTTAAAAGTTTTAATGTAGAAAAATTCCCTCTAAAATTTCCCCTATTATAAATAAAATTTCCTTATTGGAAAATATTTGTTATTTAATAATTTTAAAAAATTTTGTAAGTTTTGTATACTATATTAAATAAAAATTTAAATTGTGAAAAAATTTCCCAAATTTCATTATTTGAAAAAAATTTCCTTTAAGGGAAATTTTTGTTTTAACTTATTTTTGGAAATTTTTATATAGTTTTAAAAATAAAAACGATTTAGAGCGACAATTTTAAAATTTCTTTTTCAAGTTTTCTAGTTTTAAAAAAATTTCCCTCTAAGGGAAATTTTTGTTATTTAATATTTTTAAAAACTTTTATGAGTTTTTTGTTCTAAAATAAATGGAATTAAAAATTCTGACAAAATTTGAAAAATTTCCCTGTTTTGAAAAAATTTCCCTAGAAGGGAAATTTTTGTTTTAAAAAATTTTTTAAAATTTTTACTTATTTCATATAAAGTATTAATGTAACTTTTAAATTATATAAAAAAAAATTCAATTTTTTTTGTCTAAAATAATTTCCCTTTAGGGGAAATTTTTGTTAAAAAAGATACACAAAATTTTTTTTTATTTTTAAAAATTATATTGCTCAATTAATAAGGTTTTGAAATTAAACCTTAATTTCTTTTCCTAGACAAAATTTCCCTTTAAGGGAAATTTTTATTTTAAGACATTGGGCCAGAATTTTCGATTATTTTGCTAGTTTTTGACTCATGTAGTGGCTTTTATTTGTTTAGAAACTATTTAACAAAAACTTTTGCTAAAGCTAATAACAACAACTGTAATAAATTTGAAACATATTATTGGCATACTTTTAGGGTGTAAATTTTCATGACTTAGGCTTTATATTGTCATATTTTAATTCATTATTATTCGCTAATACTATAGCATTTCTTTTCTGTTTAGCCAGGAGGGAAATCATTAGTCTAATAATTTTTATTTCTTATTTCCTAGAAACTAAAATAATCATAAGAACTTGCCAACAAACGTCATTGACATCAAAGTGTTGACTCTTGTAATTGATTACATTACGCCAAACGTGTCTATCGAAAAGGAAAGTGTGTATAACCGTAAAATTTTAAGGTAAATATAGGGTAAAACTATATATGAAAAATACCATGAAATGAAATAAATACATATTACAATCCCATCAAGAGAAATGACGTAAAATTTATTATTAATATAATTTAATAATAAACAACTAAAACCTACACAAATTGACATATGTCGAAAGCAAGATATATATTTATGGTCAATACGAAATATACGAATGTATAAGGTTTGAGTAGGATAATTTAAAATATACATATGAAAACAAAATTAGATCTTTAAATACTAAAATTTATATTTTTTAATAGGAAAATTTTCAAAAATTTTCTGTTCTTTAACAAGAATTTTTTTTAATTTTCTATTTTTAAAAGGAAAAATTTTCTATTTTTTAACAGGAAAATTTTCAAAAATTTTTTATTTTTATAGGAAATATTTAAACAATTTTATAGCAAATTTTGTTTAAAATTTTCTATTTCTTAACAGGAAATTTTTACAAAATTTTCTATTTTTTTTAGCAGATTTTAAAAAATGTTCTATTTTTAAAGGAAACTTTTAAAAAGTTTTCTATTTTTATAGGAAATTTTTAAAAAATTTTCTATTTTTATAGGAAAATTTTAAATTTTTATAGGAAATCTTTAAAAAATTTTCTAATTTTTAAGGATTTTTTTTTTTAATTTTCTATTTCTATTTTTATAGGAACTTTTTCAAAAGTTGCCTTTTTGTATAGGAAATTTTTCAAAATTTTTTTATTTTTATAGAAAATTTTTCAAAAATTTTCTATTTTTTTAGGAAATTTTAAAAGTATTTTCTCTTTTTTCAAAAACTTTCTATTTGTATAGGAAATTGTTCAAAAATTGTCTATTTTGATAGAAAATTTTTTTATTTTTATAGGAAATTTTTCAAAATATTTTTTGAAGGAAATTTTTAAAAATTTTCAATGTTTTGAAGAAAATTTTTCAAAAATTTTCTATTTTTTAATAGGAAATTTTTCAAAATGTTTCTATTTTTTAATAGGAAAATTTTCAAAAATTTTCTATTTTTTAATAGGAAATTTTTCAAAAATTTTCTGTTTTGTAATAGGAAATTTTTGAAAAATTTTCTATTTTTTAATAGGAAATTTTTTCAAAAATTTTCTTTTTTTATACGAAATTTTTTTACAAATTTTCTCATTTTAAAGGAAAATTTTCAAAAATTTTCTATTTTTAAAGATACATTTTTAAAATCTGTCTAATTTTATAGAAAAATTTTCCAAAATTTTCTATTTCTATATGATATTTTTCAAAAATTTTAAATTTTGTATAGGAAATTTTTCAAAAATTTTCTATTTTTATAAGAAATTTTTCAAAAATTTTCTATTTTTATAGGAAATTTTTCAAAAATTTTCTATTTTTATAGGAAATTTTTCAAAAATTTTCTATTTTTTGTAGGAAATTTTTCAAAAATTTTCTATTTTTATAGGAAATTTTTCAAAAATTTTCTATTTTTATAGGAAATTTTTCAAAAATTTTCTATTTTTAAAGGAAAATTTTCAAAAATTTTCTATTTTTAAAGGAAAATTTTCAAAATTTGTCTAATTTTATAGAAAAATTTTCCAAAATTTTCTATTTCTATATGATATTTTTCAATAATTTAAAATTTTGTATAGGAAATTTTTCAAAAATTTTCTATTTTTTTTGGAAATTTTTAAAAAATTTTCTATTTTTGTTTAGGAAATTTTTCAAAAATTTTCTATTTTTATAGGAAATTTTTCAAAAACCTTCTATTCTTATAGGAAATTTTTCAAAAATTTTCAATTTGTATAGGAAATTTTTCAAAAATTTTCTATTTTTATAGGAATTTTTTCAAAAGTTTTCTAATTTTATAGGAAATTTTTCAACTTTTATAAATTTTTCAAAAATTTTCTATTTTTTAATAGGAAATTATTCTATTTTTTAATAGGAAATTTTTCAAAAATTTTCTATTTTTTAATAGGAGATTTTTCAAAAATTTTCTATTTTTTAATAGGAAATTTTTCAAAAAATTTCTATTTTTATAGGAAGTTTTTAAAAAAAATTTTTATTTTTATAGAAATTTTTTAAAACTTTCCTACTTTTATAGGAAATTTTTCAAAAATTTTTTGTTTTTTAATAGGGAATTTTTAAAAAAATTTCTATTTTTTAATAGGAAATTTTTCAGAAATTTTCTATTTTTAGATAGGAAATATTTCAAAAATTTTCTATTTTTATAGGAAATTTTTCAAAAATTTTCTATTTGAATAGGAAATTTTTCAAAAATTTTCTATTTTTATAGAAAATTTTTCAAAAATTTTATATTTTTATAGGAAATTTTTCAAAAATTTTATATTTTTGATAAGAAATCTTTCAAAAAGTTTCTTTTTTGATAGGAAGTTTTTCTAAAAAAATTTCTGTTTCAATGGTATAAGAATTTCCAAGTTCTTTGACTCTTTAAACCAGTTCATTTTTTTTAACATTTTTTGATTTCTTTATTAAAGCTTCTTAACTTTTACTCAACCAAATAGGACTTTTGAATTAACTAAAACAAAAATTATATACCCGTAAAGAAACTTGATAATTTATAGAGTTCTTTTTAGTCACACAAAACTTTAGTGCCGAAAAATAACACACCTTGGAAATAGGACTTATTAAATAAAACATATTAACACATTCATAATCGAGCACACACATACAAATTTTGATATATTCATGGTCAGTTGAAATGCAAAAGGGCATAACTAACAAAACTTGTACTTTAAATTTTGTAAGATTTGATTGTCTTATTTTATCTAAAGCTAAAGTTGAATAAAGAAGTTTCTTTTTAAGTTATACCCTTTTGAATCTTAGCTGATGCCATACTTATGTGTTATTTGCAAAATTTACAACTTAAGCACGTAAGTTATTATTACCGTTCGGTCTGTCCATACATATAATAAATAGGCATATGATTAATAATACAGAACCTTTCAACAGCTCTGGAAATTGGTTAGACAGACGGACAGAGGGAGGCATGGACGTATCCTTGCCGACATAGCAACAGTAAATTATTTAACTTTTAACTCTGTCCTAATATGATTTAACGTTTTACACGTTAAACAAACTAACCAAATACCTGGAATACATTAATAATTTTTTAAGGAGTTTTTTTTATATTTTATTAAGTCTATGAATTACAGCTTTTAACCAAAAATAAATATGAACTAAATTATTTGTTGAACAACCGAGAAAAAAGTGGTAAAGGCAGAAAAACGCAAAGTTTTTTAGAGAAGAAAAATAATGTGAGAAAATTTCCAAATTGAGGGGTTAAAGTTAAAAAAGGAAATGAAATTAGATAATTTATCATACATTTGTTAAAAGTTATTTAAATAATGACCATGAGAATTTATAACTATTTTCATACGAAAAAGGTTGTAAAAGGAAAATGAGATTTATTTATCAACTATAATTTTTTTTTTTAATTTCCTTAAAAAAAATTTTTATTTAATATTCTATAGAAATTCAAAATTTTTGAAAAATTTCTTATAAAAATACAAAAATAAAACAAAACTAAAAATAGAAATAGAAAAATAAAACAGTTTTGAAAAATTTCCTGTAAAAATAGAAAATTTTTGATTTTCTATATTTTCTATAAAAATAGAAAATCTTTGAAAAATTTTCTATAAAAATAGAAAATTTTTGAAAAATTTCCTATAAAAATAAAAAAATTTTGAAAAATTTCCTATAAAAATAAGAAATTTTTGAAAAATTTCCTATAAAAATAAGAAATTTTTGAAAAATTTCCTATAAAAATAGAAAATTTTTGAAAAAGTTCCTATAAAATAGAAAATTTTTGAAAAATTTTCTATAAAAATAGAAAATTTTTGAAAAATTTTCTATAAAAATAGAAAATTTTTGAAAAATTTTCTATAAAAACAGAAAATTTTTGAAAAATTTTCTATAAAAATAGAAAATTTTTGAAAAATTTTCTATAAAAATAGAAAATTTTTGAAAAATTTTCTATAAAAATAGAAAATTTTTGAAAAATTTTCTATAAAAAAAGAAAATTTTTGAAAAATTTTCTATAAAAATATAAAATTTTTGAAAAATTTTCTATAAAAATAGAAAATTTTCGAAAAATTTTCTATAAAAATAGAAAATTTTTGAAAAATTTTCTATAAAAATAGAAAATTTTTGAAAAATTTTCTATAAAAATAGAAAATTTTTGAAAAATTTTCTATAAAAATAGAAAATTTTTGAAAAATTTTCTATAAAAATAGAAAATTTTTGAAAAATTTTCTATAAAAATAGAAAATTTTTGAAAAATTTTCTATAAAAATAGAAAATTTTTGAAAAATTTTCTATAAAAATAGAAAATTTTTGAAAAATTTTCTATAAAAATAGAAAATTTTTGAAAAATTTTCTATAAAAATAGAAAATTTTTGAAAAATTTTCTATAAAAATAGAAAATTTTTGAAAAATTTTCTATAAAAATAGAAAATTTTTGAAAAATTTTCTATAAAAATAGAAAATTTTTGAAAAATTTTCTATAAAAATAGAAAATTTTTGAAAAATTTTCTATAAAAATAGAAAATTTTTGAAAAATTTTCTATAAAAATAGAAAATTTTTGAAAAATTTTCTATAAAAATAGAAAATTTTTGAAAAATTTTCTATAAAAATAGAAAATTTTTGAAAAATTTTCTATAAAAATAGAAAATTTTTGAAAAATTTTCTATAAAAATAGAAAATTTTTGAAAAATTTTCTATAAAAATAGAAAATTTTTGAAAAATTTTCTATAAAAATAGAAAATTTTTGAAAAATTTTCTATAAAAATAGAAAATTTTTGAAAAATTTTCTATAAAAATAGAAAATTTTTGAAAAATTTTCTATAAAAATAGAAAATTTTTGAAAAATTTTCTATAAAAATAGAAAATTTTTGAAAAATTTTCTATAAAAATAGAAAATTTTTGAAAAATTTTCTATAAAAATAGAAAATTTTTGAAAAATTTTCTATAAAAATAGAAAATTTTTGAAAAATTTTCTATAAAAATAGAAAATTTTTGAAAAATTTTCTATAAAAATAGAAAATTTTTGAAAAATTTTCTATAAAAATAGAAAATTTTTGAAAAATTTTTGAAAAATTTTCTATAAAAATAGAAAATTTTTGAAAAATTTTCTATAAAAATAGAAAATTTTTGAAAAATTTTCTATAAAAATAGAAAATTTTTGAAAAATTTTCTATAAAAATAGAAAATTTTTGAAAAATTTTCTATAAAAATAGAAAATTTTTGAAAAATTTTCTATAAAAATAGAAAATTTTTGAAAAATTTTCTATAAAAATAGAAAATTTTTGAAAAATTTTCTATAAAAATAGAAAATTTTTGAAAAATTTTCTATAAAAATAGAAAATTTTTGAAAAATTTTCTATAAAAATAGAAAATTTTTGAAAAATTTTCTATAAAAATAGAAAATTTTTGAAAAATTTTCTATAAAAATAGAAAATTTTTGAAAAATTTTCTATAAAAATAGAAAATTTTTGAAAAATTTTCAATAAAAATAGAAAATTTTTGAAAATTTTCTATAAAAATAGAAAATTTTTGAACAATTTTATATAAAAATAGAAAATTTTTGAAAAATTTTCTATAAAAATAGAAAATTTTTGAAAAATTTCCTATAAAAATAGAAAATTTTTGAAAAATTTCCTATAAAAATAGAAAATTTTTGAAAAATTTTCTATAAAAATAGAAAATTTTTGAAAAATTTTCTATAAAAATAGAAAATTTTTGAAAAATTTTCTATAAAAATAGAAAATTTTTGAAAAATTTTCTATAAAAATAGAAAAAATAGAAACATTTTTAAAGAATTTCCTGTAAAAATAGAAAAGTTTTTAATAACAAATTAATTAAAAGTTTCCTTCAGAAATAGCAATTTTTGAAAATTTTGCAATAAAAATTGTATATTTGTGTTTTATTTTTGACATGAAGTTAAAAATATAAAAATACTTCAAATATTGTCCTTCTGTCAGTTCCTTAACCTTTTGTCCTTCCATCCGTTGGTCCTTCTGTCTTTGCAAATACTCACATTTGAAAAAAAAAACTAAAGCTGCCTTCAAAAAAGGGACTAATTTGCGTGATTACCATAAATAAATATTTGTTTTTCTAGAACATCTTGAAATATTAAAATAAACAAGTAAAAAAGTGAAATGAACTTAAAATGTTAACTCTCTCTCTGACTCAAAATTAACTCTTTCCAAGCATGTCCAACGGTGTGTGACAAAAATTTGTTACCAAAAACTTATTCAAATATTCAGGGTCAGTTGGCTAAAAAAAAAATAAACAAAATGAAAAAAAAAGATAAGTTAAGAACAAGTTAAGTGAGCAACAAAAAGGTTTTAAGTAAAAATTTTAACTTAATTTCTAACAAAATAGAAACGTGACGAAAACTTTATGTTGAACTTCAAACCCTTTAAAACAAAATTAATACCCATGGCAAAGCTAAGGGACAGACAGACACTTAAATGCTTTTACTTAAAAAAAAAACATTTGAAACTTAAATGTAACAAAATACCCGAGTAGAGCTTTTTAAATAAACTATTTATGAATGTTTATTTTGCCCAAGATAAAGACAACAATTTTTGAAAACTCTTAAAAATAAGACAATGAAAATATTCTTTCATATAAATATTTTATTTATGAAAAACAAATTAAACAAGTGTCCCAAAAAAAATATGACAAAAATGTTAAAAAATCATAAATATGTAAATCCTTGGAGTCCTAAAATGCTTTTAAATAAACACTCAAATGTCTAAAAGGCCGTATTAGTAAAATTTGAAATATTTCTTAATTGTTAGAATTTTAAGTATTTTTGTAATAAATCCCAAGTCTCTGATATCCTTTTTATGGTGAATATAACCAGGGGCCACCAATTTAACAATTTCTTAAAAAAATTGTTGTATCCAGCTACAATATTTCTTATTAGTTTCTAAAATTTATTTCCTTTTGGTTACACGAAAATGTCTACTACATACCTACGAGTGTGTAGTAAATAACCGGAAATGAAATTTTAAATCTTCTTTGTGTCAATTTTGTAACCCTAATGTGTCAATATAAATCTTGTTACACGCACTAATCTATTAGACCATCACTCACATCAATTCACAATATGGGCGTACACACACACACATAGACCTGTAAGATTTCCATATAAAAGAAAATTGACTTTTGAGACACAACCTAAAATGACTTAGGTTCCTAGTTAGAATTTTTATAGAAAACTTTATATTTTTATAGGAATTTTTTTTTAAATTTTCTATTTTTATAGGAAATTTTTTTTTAAATTTTCTATTTTTATAGGAAATTTTTCAACAAATTTCTATTTTTATAGGAACATTTAAAAAATTTTTATAGTTTTATAGGAAATTTTTTTTAAAAAAAAGGTCTATTTTATAGGAAATTTTTCAAAAAATTTCTATTTATATAGGAAATTTTTCAAATAATTTCTCATTTTATAGGAAATTTTTCAAAATATTTCTAATTTAATAGGAAAATTTTTTAAAAATTTTAAATTAAAAAATTATCAATTTTAAAAGGATGTTCTTAAAAAATTTCGATTTTTAAACGAAATTTTTCAAAAATTTTCTATTTTTATAGGAAATTTTTCAATTTTCTATTTTTGTAGGAAATTTTTTAAAAATTTTCTATTTTTATAGGAAATTTTTCAAAAATTTTCTTTTTATAGGAAATTTTTCAAAAATTTTCTATTCTTATAGGGAATTTTTCAAGAATTTTCAATTTTTATAGCAAAAGTTTTCAATTTTTATAGCAAAATTTTTCAAAAATTTTCTATTTTAATAGGAAATTTTTCAAAAATTTTCTATTTTTAAAGAAAATTTTCAAAAATTTTCTATTTTTAAAGGAAATTTTTCAAAAATTTTCTATTTTTAAAGAAAATTTTCAAAAATTTTCTATTTTTATAGGAAATTTTTCCAAAATTTTCTATTTTTATAGGAAATTTTTCAAAAATTTTCTATTTTTATAGGAAATTTTCAAAAGTTTTCTATTTTTATAGGAAATTTTTCAAAAATTTTCTATTTTTAAAGAAAATTTTCAAAAATTTTCTATTTTTATAGGAAATTTTTCAAAAATTTTCTATTTTTAAAGAAAATTTTCAAAAATTTTCTATTTTTATAGGAAATTTTTCCAAAATTTTCTATTTTTATAGGAAATTTTTCAAAAATTTTCTATTTTTATAGGAAATTTTTCAAAAATTTTCTATTTTTATAGAAAATTTTTCAAAAATTTTCTATTTTTATAGGAAATTTTTCAAAAATTTTCTATTTTTATAGGAAATTTTTCAAAAATTTTCTATTTTTATAGGAAATTTTTCAAAAATTTTCTATTTTTATAGGAAATTTTTCAAAAATTTTCTATTTTTATAGGAAATTTTTCAAAAATTTTCTATTTTTATAGGAAATTTTTCAAAAATTTTCTATTTTTATAGGAAATTTTTCAAAAATTTTCTATTTTTATAGGAAATTTTTCAAAAATTTTCTATTTTTATAGGAAATTTTTCAAAAATTTTCTATTTTTATAGGAAATTTTTCGAAAGTTTTCTATTTTTATAGGAAATTTTTCGAAAATTTCCTATTTTTATAGGAAATTTTTTGAAAATTTTCCGTTTTTGTAGGAAATTTTTCGAAAATTTTCCGTTTTTGTAGGAAATTTTTCAAAAATTTTCTATTTTAATAGGAAATTTTTCAAAACTTTTCTATTTTATAGGAAATTTTTCGAAAATATTCTATTTTTATAGGAAATTTTTCCAAAATTTTCTATTTTTATAGGAAATTTTTCAAAAATTTTCTATTTTTATAGGAAATTTTCAAAAGTTTTCTATTTTTATAGGAAATTTTTCAAAAATTTTCTATTTTTAAAGAAAATTTTCAAAAATTTTCTATTTTTATAGGAAATTTTTCAAAAATTTTCTATTTTTAAAGAAAATTTTCAAAAATTTTCTATTTTTATAGGAAATTTTTCCAAAATTTTCTATTTTTATAGGAAATTTTTCAAAAATTTTCTATTTTTATAGGAAATTTTTCAAAAATTTTCTATTTTTATAGGAAATTTTTCAAAAATTTTCTATTTTTATAGGAAACTTTTCAAAAATTTTCTATTTTTATAGGAAATTTTTCAAAAATTTTCTATTTTTATAGGAAATTTTTCAAAAATTTTCTATTTTTATAGGAAATTTTTCAAAAATTTTCTATTTTTATAGGAAATTTTTCAAAAATTTCCTATAAAAATAGAAAATTTTTGAAAAATTTCCTATAAAAATAGAAAATTTTTGAAAAATTTCCTATAAAAATAGAAAATTTTTGAAAAGTTTCCTATAAAAATAGAAAATTTTTGAAAAATTTCCTATAAAAATAGAAAATTTTTGAAAAATTTCCTATAAAAATAGAAAATTTTTGAAAAATTTCCTATAAAAATAGAAAATTTTGGAAAAATTTCCTATAAAAATAGAAAATTTTTGAAAATTTTCTTTAAAAATAGAAAATTTTTGAAAAATTTCCTATAAAAATAGAAAATTTTTGAAAATTTTCTTTAAAAATAGAAAATTTTTGAAAAATTTCCTATAAAAATAGAAAACTTTTGAAAATTTCCTATAAAAATAGAAAATTTTTGAAAAATTTCCTATAAAAATAGAAAATTTTGGAAAAATTTCCTATAAAAATAGAATATTTTCGAAAAATTTCCTATAAAATAGAAAAGTTTTGAAAAATTTCCTATTAAAATAGAAAATTTTTGAAAAATTTCCTACAAAAACGGAAAATTTTCGAAAAATTTCCTACAAAAACGGAAAATTTTCAAAAAATTTCCTATAAAAATAGGAAATTTTCGAAAAATTTCCTATAAAAATAGAAAACTTTCGAAAAATTTCCTATAAAAATAGAAAATTTTTGAAAAATTTCCTATAAAAATAGAAAATTTTTGAAAAATTTCCTATAAAAATAGAAAATTTTTGAAAAATTTCCTATAAAAATAGAAAATTTTTGAAAAATTTCCTATAAAAATAGAAAATTTTTGAAAAATTTCCTATAAAAATAGAAAATTTTTGAAAAATTTCCTATAAAAATAGAAAATTTTTGAAAAATTTTCTATAAAAATAGAAAATTTTTGAAAAATTTCCTATAAAAATAGAAAATTTTTGAAAAATTTCCTATAAAAATAGAAAATTTTGGAAAAATTTCCTATAAAAATAGAAAATTTTTGAAAATTTTCTTTAAAAATAGAAAATTTTTGAAAAATTTCCTATAAAAATAGAAAATTTTTGAAAATTTTCTTTAAAAATAGAAAATTTTTGAAAAATTTCCTATAAAAATAGAAAACTTTTGAAAATTTCCTATAAAAATAGAAAATTTTTGAAAAATTTCCTATAAAAATAGAAAATTTTGGAAAAATTTCCTATAAAAATAGAAAATTTTTGAAAAATTTCCTATAAAAATAGAAAATTTTTGAAAAATTTCCTATAAAAATAGAAAATTTTTGAAAAGTTTCCTATAAAAATAGAAAATTTTTGAAAAATTTCCTATAAAAATAGAAAATTTTTGAAAAATTTCCTATAAAAATAGAAAATTTTTGAAAAATTTCCTATAAAAATAGAAAATTTTTGAAAAATTTCCTATAAAAATAGAAAATTTTTGAAAAATTTTCTATAAAAATAGAAAATTTTTGAAAAATTTCCTATAAAAATAGAAAATTTTTGAAAAATTTCCTATAAAAATAGAAAATTTTGGAAAAATTTCCTATAAAAATAGAAAATTTTTGAAAATTTTCTTTAAAAATAGAAAATTTTTGAAAAATTTCCTATAAAAATAGAAAATTTTTGAAAATTTTCTTTAAAAATAGAAAATTTTTGAAAAATTTCCTATAAAAATAGAAAACTTTTGAAAATTTCCTATAAAAATAGAAAATTTTTGAAAAATTTCCTATAAAAATAGAAAATTTTGGAAAAATTTCCTATAAAAATAGAATATTTTCGAAAAATTTCCTATAAAATAGAAAAGTTTTGAAAAATTTCCTATTAAAATAGAAAATTTTTGAAAAATTTCCTACAAAAACGGAAAATTTTCGAAAAATTTCCTACAAAAACGGAAAATTTTCAAAAAATTTCCTATAAAAATAGGAAATTTTCGAAAAATTTCCTATAAAAATAGAAAACTTTCGAAAAATTTCCTATAAAAATAGAAAATTTTTGAAAAATTTCCTATAAAAATAGAAAATTTTTGAAAAATTTCCTATAAAAATAGAAAATTTTTGAAAAATTTCCTATAAAAATAGAAAATTTTTGAAAAATTTCCTATAAAAATAGAAAATTTTTGAAAAATTTCCTATAAAAATAGAAAATTTTTGAAAAATTTCCTATAAAAATAGAAAATTTTTGAAAAATTTTCTATAAAAATAGAAAATTTTTGAAAAATTTCCTATAAAAATAGAAAATTTTTGAAAAATTTCCTATAAAAATAGAAAATTTTGGAAAAATTTCCTATAAAAATAGAAAATTTTTGAAAATTTTCTTTAAAAATAGAAAATTTTTGAAAAATTTCCTATAAAAATAGAAAATTTTTGAAAATTTTCTTTAAAAATAGAAAATTTTTGAAAAATTTCCTATAAAAATAGAAAACTTTTGAAAATTTCCTATAAAAATAGAAAATTTTTGAAAAATTTCCTATAAAAATAGAAAATTTTGGAAAAATTTCCTATAAAAATAGAAAATTTTTGAAAATTTTCTTTAAAAATAGAAAATTTTTGAAAAATTTCCTTTAAAAATAGAAAATTTTTGAAAATTTTCTTTAAAAATAGAAAATTTTTGAAAAATTTCCTATTAAAATAGAAAATTTTTGAAAAATTTTGCTATAAAAATTGAAAACTTTTGCTATAAAAATTGAAAATTCTTGAAAAATTCCCTATAAGAATAGAAAATTTTTGAAAAATTTCCTATAAAAAGAAAATTTTTGAAAAATTTCCTATAAAAATAGAAAATTTTTAAAAAATTTCCTACAAAAATAGAAAATTGAAAAATTTCCTATAAAAATAGAAAATTTTTGAAAAATTTCGTTTAAAAATCGAAATTTTTTAAGAACATCCTTTTAAAATTGATAATTTTTTAATTTAAAATTTTTAAAAAATTTTCCTATTAAATTAGAAATATTTTGAAAAATTTCCTATAAAATGAGAAATTATTTGAAAAATTTTCTATTTTTATAGAAAATTTTTCAAAAATTTTTTATTTTGATAGGAAATTTTTCAAAAATTTCAATTTTTATAGGAAATTTTTCAAAAACTTTCTATTTTTATAGGAAATTTTTCAACAATTTTCTATTTTTACAAATGTTTTTAATTTTTTTAAGAAATGTTTAAAAAATTTTTGAAGATATTCCTAAAACAGATGGACATTTTTTTAAATATTTCCTATGAAAGTAAAAATAGAAATCCTTTAAAATAGAACATTTTAGAAAAATGTCCTATAAAAATAGAAAATGTTTGAGAAATTTCCTATTAAAATAGTAAATTTTTGAAAAATTTTCTTTAAAAATAGAACATTTTTGAAAAATTTGCTTTTAAAATAGAAAATTTATGCCTTCTATAGTGTAGGGTGTAGTATGTTAAGTCTTGATTGACTATAATACTTTCTTACTTGTTTTTGTGGTAACTTCTTTAATTTTCGAGATAAATTATAAAACTGTCTTACTCTTCATCATAAATTTCCTTTCCAAATTTGAATCTATTTTAAGATTTCTTCTCGTTCTTTTTTTCAAAAGATTTTGTTTTTGTCTAAAAATGATTTAATATTGACATAAATTAAACTTTTTCTGTCTTTCCTCTTGTTGGGAATTATTTATGTGTTTATGCTTTGAAATGGCCTAAAGGAATTAGCAGAGATTAAAGGAATAATCATGTTGTTTTTTGTTTTTGGCAAAAGGAAAAATAATTTATGAACAAAATTATAAATATTTATGTTGAAGCATTTAGTTGGAAAAATAAATGAAATAAGACAATTTTTGCTATTTATTAAAAAAGTTTAAAAATAAACATTTATTTACAAAATAAATTTAAAATTTTACCTCTACTGGCAACTGTTGCACCACTCACACAGTGGCTGTGGCATGTTTTAATATATAAATTTATGTTCACTTGGAAAAAAAATCATAATAAAAAGTTTAATGAAATGAAAGGAAAGGAAAAAGTTTAATAATAAATCGTGTAAATGTCTTATGGCTTATTTATTAGGTATAAAATTTCTTTATTTTCTCTTTCTATTTCACTAGAAAATTTGCATATTTCATTTGAAAATTTCTTTTTCCTGGAATGCCAAAGTGAAATGTTTCCTATTACTCTACTACAAACCATCTAGAGTTACCCGTAGTTGTTGGCTTCCTTGTTTTATTTTTGCATTTAGTTAAACAGTTTATGTATATCCTGGTAGAAATCTTATAAAACTATTTCACTCTCACTTCTCATACTCAGTTGTAGTCCTTGTTAGCAGCAGAACCTAATAGCCATAATATTTTTAGAGCTTTCTCTATATTTTATATATACAATTTCTTTTGGAGTGTGTAGGAGTTTGCGAGGATTTGCTATATTTTATCCATTAAGATCTGGAGGCTTGTTTAGCTAGAGATATTAGGTAAGCACACAAAGTAGGGAGGTACAATGAAAATTTTTTCGAAAATTTCCTAATTTTATAGGAAATTTTTCGAATATTTCTTATTCTTATAGGAAATTTTTCGAAATATTCCTATTTTTATAGGATTTTTTTAGAAAGTTTCTAATTTTTATAGGAAATTTCTCGAAAATTTTGTATTTTTATAGGAATTCTTTGGAAAATTTCCTATTTTTAAAGGAAATTTTTTGAAAATTTCATATTTTTATAGCAAAATTTTCAAAAATTTCCTATTTTTATAGGAAATTTTTCGAAAATTTCCTATTTTTATAGGAAATTTTTCGAAAATTTCTTATTTTTATACGAAATTTTTCGAAAATTTCTTATTTTTATACGAAATTTTTCGAAAATTTCCTATTGGAATATAGAAAATTTTTCGAAAATTTCCTATTTTTATAGGAAATTTTTCGAAAATTTCCTCTTTTTATAGGAAATTTTTCGAAAATTTCTTATTCTTATAGGAAATTTTTCGAAATATTCCTATTTTTATAGGATTTTTTTAGAAAGTTTCTTTGGAAAATTTCCTATTTTAATAGGAAATTTTTTGGAAAATTTCATATTTTTATAGGAAATTTTTCAAAAATTTCCTATTTAAAATAGGAAATTTTCCAAAAATTTCCTATTTTGATAGTAAATTTTTCAAAAATTTCCTATTTTTATAGGAAATTTTTCGAAAATTTCTTCTTTTTATAGGAAATTTTTCGAAAATTTCATATTTTTATAGGAAATTTTTCGAAAATTTCCAATAGGAATATAGAAAATTTTTCGAAAATTTCCTATTTTTAAAGGAAATTTTTCGAAAATTTCCTCTTTTTATAGGAAAATTTTCGAAAATTTCATATTTTTATAGGAAATTAAAAAAATCCTATTTGTACAGTAAATTGTTCAAAAATTTCCTATATTTATAGGAAATTTTTCAAAAATTTCCTATTTTTATAGAAAATTTTTCAAAAATTTCTTATTTTTATTTGAAATTTTTGAAAATTTCCTATTTTTTATAGGAAATTTTTCTAAAATTTCCTATTTTTATAGGAAATTTTTCTAAAATTTCCTATTTTTATAGGAAATTTTTCTAAAATTTCCTATTTTTATAGGAAATTTTTCTAAAATTTCCTATTTTTATGGGAAATTTTTCGAAAATTTCTTATTTTGATAGGAAATTTTTCGAAAATTTATTATTTTTATAGAAAATTTTTCAAAAATTTCTTATTTTTATAGGAAATTTTTCGAAAATTTCCTATTTTTATAAGAAATTTTTCAACAATTTCCTATTTTTACAAGAAATTTTTCGAAAATTTCCTATTTTTATAGGAAATTTTTCAAAAATTTTCTACTTCTATTGGAAATTTTTCGAAAATTATCTGTTTCCAAAGGAAGTTTTTCGAATATTATATATTTTTCAAATTTTTCAAAAATTTTCTATTTTTATAGAAAATTTTTCTAAAATTTTCTATTTTTATAAAAAATTTTCCAAAAATTTTCTATTTTTATAGAAAATTTTCCAAAAATTTTCTATTTTTATAGAAAATTTTTCAAAAATTTTCTTTTTTTATAGAAAATTTTTCAAAAATTTTCTATTTTTATAGAAAATTTTTCAAAAATTTTCAATTTTTATAGAAAATTTTTCAAAAATTTTCTATTTTTATAGAAAATTTTTAAAAAATTTTCTTTTTTTATGGAAAATTTTTTAAAAATTTTCTATTTTTATAGAAAATTTTTCAAAAATTTTCTATTTTTATAGAAAATTTTTCAAAAATTTTCTATTTTTATAGAAAATTTTTCAAAAATTTTCTATTTTTATAGAAAATTTTTCAAAAATTTTCTATTTTTATAGAAAATTTTTCAAAAATTTTCTATTTTTATAGAAAATTTTTCAAAAATTTTCTATTTTTATAGAAAATTTTTCAAAAATTTTCTATTTTTATAGAAAATTTTTCAAAAATTTTCTATTTTTATAGAAAATTTTTCAAAAATTTTCTATTTTTATAGAAAATTTTTCAAAAATTTTCTATTTTTATAGAAAATTTTTCAAAAATTTTCTATTTTTATAGAAAATTTTTCAAAAATTTTATATTTTTATAGGAAATTTTTCGAAAATTTCCTATTTTTACAGGAAATTTTTCGAAAATTTTCTATTTTTATAATAAATTTTTCGACAATTTCCTATTTTTACAGGAAATTTTTCGAAAATTTTCTACTTTTATAGGAAATTGTTCGAACATTTTCGAAAATTTCCTATTTTTATAGAAAATTTTTCGAAAATTTCGTACTTCCATTGGAAATTTTTCGAAAATTATCTATGTCCAAAGGAAGTTTTTCGAATATTATCTATTTTTATAGGAAATTTTTCGAAAATTTCCTACTTTTATAGTAAATTTTTCGAAAATTTCCTACTTTTATAGGAAATTTTTCGAAAATTTTTTACTTTTATAGTAAATTTATGCAAAAATTTACTACTTCTATACGATTTTTTTTTAAAAGTTTCCTATTTTTTATAGAAAATTTTCAAAAATTTCCTATTTTGATAGGAAAATTTTCAAATAAAATATTTCCTATTTTTATAGGAAATTTTTCGAAAAATTAATATTTTTATAGGAAATTTTTCTAAAATTTCCTATTTTTATAGGAAATTTTGCGAAAATTTCCCATTTTTATAGGAAATTTTGCGAAAATTTCCAATTTTTATAGGAAAATTTTGCGAAAATTTCCAATTTTTATAGGAAAATTTTACGAAAATTTCATACTACTATATGAAATTTTTCGAAAAATTTCATATTTTTATAGGAATTTTTCGAAAATTTCATATTTTTATAGGAAATTTTTCGGAAAATTCATATTTTTATAGGAAGTCTTTCAAAAGTTTCCTTTCCATTATTACCAAAACTGACTGCAGTATTTCTTATTCTAAATATTTCTAATTAATTCTTGATTATGAAGATACTAGTTTCAGCTGTTAGCACTGCTTATTATGAATTGTTAAACGAATATTTTTCTCCCCCCTAATCATTCTATCCATTTTTTATTAAATGAATCCTTGAGTCTCAATTTTATTTATTTTCTCTGTATTTTTCCCCTTCCTAAAGCGTGATGCATAAAATAACAGATTTAAAGTATCTATGTTTAGTTTATTTTAACTTTTATTTCAACTTGAAATACATAAAAATGTTTGTAGTCTATTTATTATGTTTTTACATTTATTGCCTGACTGTAGTCACATAGTGTTAGAACGTTATTAGAGCTTGCGAAAGGCTCTTTAAGTAAAATCCTTGTAGCTGGTATTTTATGGTAAGTGCAAAATGCAAAACTGTAAGAAAATAAGAAAAAAACACTAAAGCTCTGCTTTAATTTTGTCACTTATAGGTTTAATGAAAGCCCAGCAGTTTTAAAATAAGTCTATTAGTATTAGTATTATAATTTTGCATGGATTTGAACTGCTGGGTGGTGCCTAGATATGCCTGTGTATGTGTTAATGTGCAAGTGCTTCTCGAATTACACTGTTTGGGTTTTCATATTTAAATGTTTGTAGCATAAGTTAAAGCAACAGAAGCAATAGCAGTTTCCAGCTTCAGCCTCTGCAGTGTTAAGGCATTGCTAGCAGTTAAAGGGAATTCTTTAGTGTTTCGATATGATGCTGATACTGATGATGGCGAAAATGAAGATGGCATAAGTTAGCTGTTGGCAATAAACAGATATTCTTGTCATTTTCCAAGGACGAAAATAAAATGGAAAAAAAAAAATGTTAAATGCTATCAAAAGCTAAAGAGAAAGTTATTTTAAATAAAAAAAAAATACTTGGTAATAATAAGGAAAATGAAAGCTATTAAGGCATTGAGTATTTGCAATAAGATATTTTTTAATGACGTTTATTTTAGATAAAAAAATAAAACTAAATTTATGGTTTGATATTTTTAAAATGAAAATTTATGAAGAATTTAATATATCCTTTTTAAATATTTCTTGACCAAACGTTTTTTTATTTATTGACAAACGTCTAAAGTTCTAGCTTAATCTTAATGGGGTCACTGGTATAAAAATCTCCCCTATTCAGTTACATTTTAGAGGCAGATTTTTCTTTCTTTTTGCGTAAATAATAAAACAGAGGTTGCAAAAAATAGACGTTGATTTAAATTCAAAATAAATGTTTACGTCTCGTCTGGTTCATTTAAAACTCATTTATCAGGAGAATCAAATAAAAATAAACACAATTAACCAGAGTCATATAAAATGAACATTTTATTTTACCTTAGGTAAGGTATCATAAAAAAATCGACTAAAATGCAAAAAAATCTGAAAAGTTATAAACAAAACAATTTAAAAAATTCAAATGAAATAAAATTACTTTAAACAAAAACAGAACCTAAAAAAATAAATGAAATGCAACAGAATTTAATTTGAACGCATGAAAAACTTAAGAACTCTCACATATTCAAACTTAACTACCCGACAGTTTCAATGAAAACAATGTCTCATGCTCTTCTTATTTGTAAATTATTATCAGTTTATGGCAAAATTATAGTAATTATGAGCCCATCAAATTGTCAAAAGAGTAAAAATACCCAGATGTTACCTATTTTGACTCATCTTTCGTGAAAACAATGCCAAAAAATGTAACAAGTACTTAATTTAATACTTATAGAAATAAACTAAATGCGAATTATAAAAAACTATATAAAGTTATTTTATTTCTCATTTGGATAAGTTTGAAGTCGAACTGTTAATAAAAACTGTTGGGTCTCCGCTTAAAACTAACACACACGCATTCGAGTTAAGCCACTGGGAGTTGGAAAACTAAAACACAAACACACACACACACAAATGAGTTAATCACTATTTAATCCAATGTTAATATGTTAATTGGATTTATTGTATTGTCGTAGTGTCGTATTGTTTAATTTACACATAACTGTACTGCGAGTATTGTCAATGCCCTGTCCAATAAAATGTAAAATTACCCATTAGCAATTACTTTTTTTTTCCAAAGAACTCCCAGTGATTTTCTAACTTTGTTGCTGTTTTACTTTAAAAGTGTTTTAAACAGAAATAAAATAGTTATCTATTTGTTTTATATTGAACTGTCTAAAAGAGAAACACACTCATAAAAAAATACTATTTAAACTTTTAAATTGCATTTATAATTTGTTTGCATACACTTTGACCTTTTTCTGAAAGATATGATAAGAATATGGGGAATGAATATTATTTGGTTAAATGAAATATTAAAAAAGTAAACATGTACCATAAGCATTATTAACATGATTTTAATTATTCATAATTTTGTTTAATTTTAATCTGTTATTTACATATTTTTTATACCAATCATCAACAAGAATGGGGGTATATTAAGACCTTCATTCCGTTTGTAACTTATTTAATATAGACTGAAAAACAAAAAGGCATAAGACGGTTGAGCGTTCCCATGGCAGTCGGTTCTTCGTACCGGAACGACTCGTAAATCTTAGGATTCCGACCAAGGACTGCCATTTCTGCGATCTTACCAATAATATCGCAGTTACAACAACAACAACAACACGGTTGAGCGATGACCGTCTGTCTGTCATTCTGCCTGTGTGTCCGTCTGTCTGTCAGTTTGTCTGTTGAAGGAACTATAGGGCCTAAACTTAGCAAAAATATTCTTTATTTCTTTGAAAATTTTGGCATCGAATATAACCTGTCTGTCTGTCTGTCTGACTTTCTGTCTGTTCGGTGAGTTCTCTATAGAAAAATGTTTGGTGGGAAGAGTTTTCTATAGAAAAATGTTCGGTGGGAAGAGTTTTCTATAGAAAAATGTTCGGTGGGAAGAGTTTTCTATAGAAAAATGTTAGGTGGGAAGAGTTTTCTATAGAAAAATGTTCGGTGGGAAGAGTTTTCTATAGAAAAATGTTAGGTGGGAAGATTTTTCTATAGAAAAATGTTCGGTGGGAAGTGTTTCCTATAATAAAATGTTCGGTGGGAAGAGTTTTCAATAGAAAAATGTTCGGTGGGAAGAGTTTTCTATAGAAAAATGTTCGGTGGGTAGATTTTTCTATAGAAAAATGTTCGGTGGGAAGAGTTTTCTATAGAAAAATGTTCGGTGGGAAGAGTTTTCTATAGAAAAATGTTCGGTGGGAAGAGTTTTCTATAGAAAAATGTTCGGTGGGAAGAGTTTTCTATAGAAAAATGTTCGGAGCGAAGATCTTTCTATAGAAAAATGTTCGGTCGGAAGAGTTTTCTATAGAAAAATGTTCGGTCGGAAGAGTTTTCTATAGAAAAATGTTCGGTGGGAAGAGTTTTCTATAGAAAAATGTTCGGTGGGAAGAGTTTTCTATAGAAAAATGCTCGGTGGGAAGAGTTTTCTATAGAAAAATGTTAGGTGGGAAGAGTTTTCTATAGAAAAATGTTCGGTGGGAAGAGTTTCCTATAAAAAAATGTTCGGTGGGAAGAGTTTTCTATAGAAAAATGTTCGGTGGGAAGAGTTTTCTATAGAAAAATGTTCGGTGGGAAGAGTTTTCTGTGAAAAAATGTTCGTTGGCAAGAGTTTTCTATAGAAAAATTTTCGTTGGGAAGAGTTTTCTATAGAAAAACTTTCGTTGGGGAGAGTTTTCTATAGAAAAATTTTCGTTGAGAAGAGTTTTCTATAGAAAAATTTTCGTTGGGAAGAGTTTTCTATAGAAAAATGTTCGGTGGGAAGAGTTTTCTATAGAAAAATGTTAGGTGGGAAGAGTTTTCTATAGAAAAATGTTCGGTGGGAAGAGTTTCCTATAAAAAAATGTTCGGTGGGAAGAGTTTTCTATAGAAAAATGTTCGGTGGGAAGAGTTTTCTATAGAAAAATGTTCGGTGGGAAGAGTTTTCTGTGAAAAAATGTTCGTTGGCAAGAGTTTTCTATAGAAAAAGTTTCGTTTGGAAGAGTTTTCTATAAAAAAATTTTCGTTGGGAAGAGTTTTCTATAGAAAAATTTTCGTTGGGAAGAGTTTTCTATAGAAAAATTTTCGTTGGGAAGAGTTTTCTATAGAAAAATTTTCGTTGGGAAGAGTTTTTTATAGAAAAATTTTCGTTGGGAAGAGTTTTCTATAGAAAAATTTTCATTGGGAAGAGTTTTCTATAGAAAAATTTTCGTTGGGAAGTGTTTTCTATAGAAATGTGTTCATTGGCAAGTGTTTTCTATAGAAAAATGTTCGTTGGGAAGTGTTTTCTATAGAAAAATGTTCGTTGGGAAGTGTTTTCTATAGAAAAATGTTGGTTGGGAAGTGTTTTCTATAGAACAATTTTCGATAAGAAGAGTTTTCTATAGAAAAATGTTCGTTGGAAAGAGTTTTCTATAGAAAAATTTTCGTTGGGAAGAGTTTTCTATAGAAAAATTTTCGTTGGGAAGAGTTTTCTATAGAAAAATTTTCGTTGGGAAGAGTTTTCTATAGAAAAATTTTCGTTGGGAAGAGTTTTCTATAGAAAAATTTTCGTTGGGAATAGTTTTCTATAGAAAAATATTAGTTGGAAAGAGTTTTCTTTAGAAAAATGTTTATCGGAAAGAGTTTTCTAAAGAAAATGTTATTAGAGAAGAGTTTTCAATAGAAAATTGTTCATTTTGAAGAGTTTTTTTAGACAAAAAATTTTTTTGAAAAAAGTTTTTTGGACAAAAATTTGCATTGGAAAAAGTTTTCCATGGAAAAATTTTATTTCTATAGAAAATTGTTAGATTAGAAGAGTTTTCTATAATGAATTTTCGAGGGAAATATTTTTTTTTATAAATAAAACATAAATGACAAGGTATGATGACAAAATTTAGTATAGAGAAGTTTTACATAGGACTGGCAGCGTATAAAATTTCATCGAAATCGGTTCACATTTAACCATAGCTCCCAGACAAAAAACTTACGGAAATAGCCTAAATTCCACCTAAAATACACTTAAATGCCAATAAATTATAAAATGTAATAGCTTGGGCCACTAAATTTAGCACAGGGAGTCTTATGTCAATCCCAACCAGTGCGCAAAATTTTGTTGTAATCGCTAACCATTTGACCATATCTTCCAGATAAAAAACTTACGGAAACACAAAAATACAAAGAAAAGGGTTTTTATAGAAGCGCAATAACGCCCTAACGAAAAGAGATAGGCTGACAAAATTTTACAAAAGTATTTTCGATATCTGGAAAAAGTTGGACGGAATCGATTCACATTTAGTTAGAGCTCCCATATAACCCCGATCCGGGAAATACTTTAATGCTGATAAATTGAATACAATTGTAATACCTATGACGACTAAATTTAGAATAGAAAAGTTTTATGCAACTATTGGCCATAATGAAATTTTATAGGAATCGATCCATATTTGATATAAAAACCACCCAGAAACAAACTCCAGTTAAAAGCTTTTATTTTATAAGCTATGATAGTCTTGGCCAATAAATAAGCTTTTTATAAATACCAGCCAGTGAATAAAATTTTGTAACAATCGGTCATCATCTCGTTATAGTTCTCATATATGTATATCTGTGGCTTGGTGCTTAAAGAGTTAATGCCAATTTTTGGTTGTTTTGAGTAAGTCGTTGCATTAGGGTCCTCATTTTACTCTTTTTTATTTGGGTCCAATAGCCAATCTTTAGTTCATCCCGGAACAGCTGCATAAGAAATTTTAAGGGCCAATGTCACTCTGAACTCAACTACAATTGTTAGTGCTAAAAGGGCCAAAGTCGACATTTTTCACTATTTTTTTATACCAATTTTATACTATAGTATGGGATGTACAGAGATATTATATTACTTTACAATGACTACAACAATTCTTTTCGAATTACTTAAGAGTTATTAAGGTAAGTAAATATTTGAAATTCAGATGGTAATTTCATCGTAATTGTTCAGGTTCAAATCCTACAATGACCAGAAACATTTTTTTCATTTTTTATATATATAAGTTTGTGCTGATGTATGTAACGCATGGAAATATTTGTCTTAGACCCACTTTTTAGTATACCAATAGGCTTAGAATCACTTTCTGAGTCGATTTAGCGATGTCCGCCCGTCCGTCCGTCTGGCTGGCTGGACCCCCATGTAAACCTTGTAATCAAACTACAGGTCGCAATTCTAAAGATAATTTGATGAAATTTGGCACTGATCATTTTTTTGATATTGGGACTATGGGTATTGAAATTGGTCAAAATCGGTCTATTATTTATGGTACCTCCCATAGGTCCCACTTCCCGGAATTGATATATTGGCAACAAATATCAATTTTTTTTTTCATGAAATTTAAAATAAATACTGCTTATGTAAACTAAAATCACTGCACCAAATTTCGTTTAAATCGGTCCACATTTGACCATAGCTCCCTTACAAACTTTTCTTTAAAAATGCACTAAATGAGACAAAAATCACTAAAACGCTCGTAAATCTGAAGATAATGGGAATTTTAAGTTTATTTTTTGCATACATAATTTTTTCGCCGTGGTATAGCAGGTAAGTTATCCGCCTAGTATACCAGAGGCCCAAGTTCGATCCCTGGCCAGAGTCACATGAAAAAATAATTTTTCAAAAAAAGCGGCGGCTCACCTCATAACTCAGCTAGCCACTGGTTATTGAGCATTAGGCCGTTCGGAGCCGGCGTTAAAACGTAGGTCCCTTTCAATGAGTCTAAAAATAGAATCGTATGCAGCTCATTGTCTGAGAGAAGTACCCCTTGTTCCAATTGGAATGTTATCGGGGAATTATATATATATATATAATTTTTTCGAGATAATCGGTCCACATTTGACCCTAACTCTCATATAAGTCCAAATGTCGGAAGCAGCTTAAATATATACGTTTTGAGAAAATGTTTGTATGATGGCAAAATTTTGCAAATATTTGTCTTTATACAGGAAAAATAACACCTTTGACCTTAGTGGTGAAGGGTATCGTATGGTCGTTCTTGACCGACTATAGCACTTTCTTACTTATTTTTATTAAATAGGTTTTTTTTTAAGACTTCTTAGCTTCAAAAAATTTAAATACTACTGTTCTTTTAAGCAAACATGATCAAAAGAAAGAGTTTAAGATTTTCTTATGTAGGATGGTCTCATATCCTTGTATTAATTTCATTACAAATTTTCTTCCTAAAAGAGAAGTTACTCTAAAATATCTAATAGCAGACAGAATATTTAATTTAAGCTGAATGTCTAAAGTATCTGCTACTACTTAATATTTCACAATTTGCTAATATTTTTCCATTAAACTTTCACAAACTTTGAGTCCACTTCATAAACCAATATTGTCTTAAGCTTTTGCTGTTATACCAACTTTATACTGCCATAAACCAACATTTCCATTAACAAATACCAATAAACTATTTGCCAGAGTCCTCAATGGTACTAGTATACGTATTCACCAATTTATATGTATATAACAAGCAGATATCGTTGTGGGTGTGTGATTGGAGAACCTATTTTGAAATTTATGCTTTTCTATTGCTTGTTGTCCTTTTATAGCAATTTTTCCTAATATTATTTCTATTTTTTCTATCTTTGAAATCTTTATTTTGTTTTTGTTTTTATTTGAACGTCTTAAGCGGAAATCAAATCCTTGTCGTTTGATTTGGGACTAGGAAACTGCATAAAAAAACCAGCCATAACAGAAAAAAATATATAAAAAGAAGCTTTAAAGCAAAAATTTTACAATTTCCGTTTTATAATCATAAAAAATTAAAGAAACAAATATGCAAACAACAAATCTAGAAGCCAGATGAAAGGACATTTTTCTTAATACAAATAGCCAAGAAATTTTTTTCTCCGAATTTAAGACATTTATATTAAAAAGTGGTTTTTCTCTATTAATTTTGTGAATACCACGAAAAATATATTTTTCCTTAGAAAATGTTTATTCTGCTTAAGCTTTTGACAGCTGACACACAGTGGTTTACGGACGCTTTTTTTTTGGAAATAATTCTTTAACTTTTGAACGACTGGAGATATTTGAATGAAATTTGACATGGTGATAGTCAAGGAGTATTCGAGTTGGTTTTTAAAAGCACTGGTCCATGAGGGGTCGGGAGAGTGATTGATGGACCTTCAAAGTTGGTCACCTCGGGTGTTCGACTTTTTTAAAAATTCGCCAAAAATCCATTTATGTATGGATTGAAAAGAAATTTTAAACTTAAGTTGTCCTTGAGAAGATCTACAAAAAATACGCTTAAATGTGTAGGTTATCTCCTTTGGATTTCGAGATATTTGGGTAAAAAGGAATTTTTAGGTTGATTTTTTACCTCTTTTTTTAAGCTTTTTTTGATCTGGTGGACGCATCTGAGGACCAAAAATTTTTTAAGAATATTCTTTAAATTTGTAATAAAATTCTGAATAATTTTTGTGCAAGTTAGTTATAGAAATCTTCTTTTGTTCAAAAGTTAAAAATATTCAAAGTTGAAACTTACAAAAAATTTCGCTTTTTTTTTAGTTTTTCCCCAAAAGATAGCTATATTTTTTCACTAATAAAAAAATATTTTCTTAAGAAACATAAAAAGATTTTTAAAGTTTTTAAAAGAAAACATAATGAGAATGCGTATAAAACAAATTTCTTGCTAATTGGACTTTTGGTCCTCGCACATGTCCTCTCCAAAAAATGGCAATTTGTAAAAAAAAAATTAGTTTAAACAAAAATTTCTCAAAAGGCAAAGCACCGATTTGAAAAAAATTATAATGTTCATATTTTCCAATATATCTGTTATTGATTAGAAAAGTTTTTTCTGAAACGCGCTGCAAATAGAGACAGTGTTGCCATATTTGTAAAAAAACTCATTTTTTGAAACACCTTTTTCCCCAGTTGGGAATTGGGGAATTTTTAAGTTAAAATTGGGAATTTTTTTTAGTCTATTGCTTTTACATCTTATTGGTCTACATTACTACAAAATTTCATTGTAATATCTTTATCCATGTCATTTCCACAGAATATCAAAGATTAAAAATATTTTCCTTAAAAAAGCAGAAAAACAATTTTTTTTTGTTTTACGATACAAAGTGTAAAAAAAGTAACGCACTTAAAAAAAACTTTTACTTAGTGCTAATCTCCTAGTCTTTCCCGATCTAATGATACTAAACATGTATATAAAGCATTAATACCGAGTCTTAAAAAACTCTGAAAAGTTTGGCCCCCGTAGCATTTTTACACTGTTTATTTAAATATAAGTGATGAATTTGTGCATATAAAGTTAATTATCATACTCAAATATTTCACTATTTTTAAGATGACAATGATCCTTCGCTAATAAACAAATATTTTCTTCAAAAAGATATAAATAGTTTTTTATTTTTTTAAAGAAAACATTATAAGAATGACTTAAAAAAATTTTATTCGATTTTGCCTTTTGTTCCAAGCTAAAAAATAAAATTTTAGTAAAAGATTCTAAATAAGTAAGTACGAGTAAGGCACCGATTTTGATAACAGTGTAAAGGTAATATATCCATAATTTGTAGCAAAAGTTTAATTAGAAGAGTACTTTTATAGTAACAGTGTGACAATTTATTTAAAATAAGATTTAAAGGCATTTTTCCGGTATTTAAAATTGGTGTATTTGAAAAAATTGCAAAATTATGTTAAGGTTATAAAATGTTTTTTAATGTGAAAGTTAATGCAATAGGTAAAAATTGTTACAACTTGGGTTTTTCATAATGGTCAGAAAGGATATGGTTACTCACCTCCATACAGGTAGGTTTTACGAGACGCACATATTGGTTGAGTTATATATGCACCTATTTTTAGAGGTAAAAAATACATTAATTCATTGATTTCTTTATTATTCTTTGGATACAGGTATATATAAAAAATGTTTTTTTTTAATATAAAAAAGAAAGTTTTAAATGTAACTGCTATTAACAGTTAAAACATCATGGCTATAACATTGGAATTTAAAGTGTTGTGCGATATTCTTTTTGAACAACCAAGCAGTTCGAGAGCAGAAAAAATTAAAATATTCATGCGATATGCTAAAAGTCAAACTAACTCCATGATTCTCAATAGTGAGGAAGACAAAGTCGTAAAATTTGTAAAGTTATTTGAACTTAAAATTAAGTCGGTTAATTACTGTTTGAAAAGATTTGAATCTAAATTTAAAGACTGGCTGAAGGACTCAATTGAGCTTAAAACTTCTGGTGCTGGAGCCCCTCTAAAAAACTATGATGATCTCGGAGAAAGATCTAAAAAGATGCGATTATCCGAAGTTCTTTCTACTCATTCGGATACTGAAATCAAAGATTCCTTTAAGGAAGTGCTCAAACGAAATAATCAACCAGCTGAAGCTAAACAAATAGCAGATATTCTCCCAGAGGCTTCTCCTAAACGTCTTAAGCGAATTATTAAGAGTATACCAACTCCTTCTTCTCAATCAGAATTTTCGGAGGAAGAAGCACTTGCTCTTATGCTCGAGTTGAAATTGAGTAAAAATAAATATATTAAACTCTGTAAGGCATTACGAGACAAAGGACACTCAATTTTACCAGGATATAATGCGTTATTAAAAACCAAAAAAAACTTAATACCAACAAACGTGATAGGAGACGAAAGTGCATCTGTGGATTTATCAAAATTATTGGAAAATACGGCATCAAGGCTGATATCTACTACATTGTCTGAAGAAGAAGCCAAGAAACTTGACAACAAGGACTTAACTTTAATATGTAAATGGGGATGTGACGGTTTATCTGGATTACCGGAATACAAACAATCAACATCTCATCAGAACACAAATGACTACAGAAGCGTTTTTATGGCATCCCTAGTACCACTAAGATTAAGAAAGAATCGTTCTGAACCATCCACATCAAAAGAGCGTACTGAATATGTGTGGGTTAACACATCTCCAGGATCAAAGGCATTTTGCAGACCGATCAGATTCGAATATTTAAAAGAAAATGCAGCAAGCACAAAAAATTGGGTTGATGATATCAAATATTCAATAGACAATTTGAGTCCAGTCTGCATAGACATACATGGATATTTGATTAATGTAAATTTTGAGCTTCAATTGACAATGATAGATGGAAAAGTAAGCAACGCTATAACGGAAACCCATTCAACTTGGAAATGCTCATTATGCGGAAAGAAGAAATCGGAATTTCTACAAACTTCAGAAGATGCATCAGCTAGTACTGCAATTAATCAAGAGGTTCTGGAATTTGGTATATCGCCCCTACATGCACGTATCCGATTTTTAGAATTTATGCTACATATAGCATATGATCTGAAATATAGGAATATACCTGATAATCAGCTAAAATCCGTGAGAAATAATAAGGAACTGATTGAAATGAGATCCAGTGAAAAAAAAAGGATTCAGGAAGAATTCAAAACTATGACGGGTCTAAACATAGACAAACCACTTGTAGGATATGGCAGTACAAACGATGGTAATACGGCCAGGCGATTCTTTGAAAATTATGAAACAACTTCAAAGATTACTGGAATTGATGAGGAAGTTCTTCGTAAATGTTACGTAATATTATCGGCAATAAATAGCAAATATCAAATAAATGCTGAAAAATTTCATTGCTATGCCCTCAACGCGTTAACTCGTATACGACATTTGTATCACTGGAAAGAAATTACACCAACAGTTCATAAAGTCCTTCAACATGGTCGTGAAATAATTGAATCAAATCTTCTCCCACTTGGTGAACTGACAGAAGAGGCCCAGGAAGCGCGGAATTCAGATTTCAAGTATATCCAACTATTTAATACCAGAAAATGCTCAAGAAAATCGCAAAATCAGGATCTAATAAATTATCTCTTGTTGTCTTCTGATCCTGCTCTATCAACGATAAGAAAGAAATGGTGGAGCAGTTATACAAAATCTTCTGAAAACGAACACCTGGAAGAGGTTCTTGATATAATAGATTGTACTGATTATTTTACTGAAAATAAAAATTAAGTAAATAACTACTTTTATATAAATATGTAATAAAAACTGTAAGTTTAAACTTTAACTACAAATACTTCAATAAAATGTATTTCACCTTTTAATATAAGTACAAATTATTTACATTTTGATATTTCATAAATCCTCATGATATTTTCTTTAAAAAAATAAAAAAATATTTGTTTGTTATCGAAGGATCATTGTCATCTTATAGTGAAATATTTGAGTATGATTATTAATTTTATATGCACAAATTCATCACTTATATTTAAATAAACAGTGTAAAAATGCTACGGGGGCCAAAGTTTTCAGAGTTTTTTAAGACTCGGTATTAATGCTTTATATACATGTTTAGTATCATTAGATCGGGAAAGACTAGGAGATTAGCACTAAGTAAAAGTTTTTTTTAAGTGCGTTACTTTTTTTACACTTTGTATCGTAAAACAAAAAAAAATTGTTTTTCTGCTTTTTTAAGGAAAATATTTTTAATCTTTGATATTCTGTGGAAATGACATGGATAAAGATATTACAATGAAATTTTGTAGTAATGTAGACCAATAAGATGTAAAAGCAATAGACTAAAAAAAATTCCCAATTTTAACTTAAAAATTCCCCAATTCCCGACTGGGGAAAAAGGTGTTTCAAAAAATGAGTTTTTTTTACAAATATGGCAACACTGTCTCTATTTGCAGCGCGTTTCAGAAAAAACTTTTCTAATCAATAACAGATATATTGGAAAATATGAACATTATAATTTTTTTCAAATCGGTGCTTTGCCTTTTGAGAAATTTTTGTTTAAACTAATTTTTTTTTTTACAAATTGCCATTTTTTGGAGAGGACATGTGCGAGGACCAAAAGTCCAATTAGCAAGAAATTTGTTTTATACGCATTCTCATTATGTTTTCTTTTAAAAACTTTAAAAATCTTTTTATGTTTCTTAAGAAAATATTTTTTTATTAGTGAAAAAATATAGCTATCTTTTGGGGAAAAACTAAAAAAAAGCGAAATTTTTTGTAAGTTTCAACTTTGAATATTTTTAACTTTTAAACAAAAGAAGATTTCTATAACTAACTTGCACAAAAATTATTCAGAATTTTATTACAAATTTAAAGAATATTCTTAAAAAATTTTTTGGTCCTCAGATGCGTCCACCAGATCAAAAAAAGCTTAAAAAAAGAGGTAAAAAATCAACCTAAAAATTCCTTTTTACCCAAATATCTCGAAATCCAAAGGAGATAACCTACACATTTAAGCATATTTTTTGTAGATCTTCTCAAGGACAACTTAAGTTTAAAATTTCTTTTCAATCCATACATAAATGGATTTTTGGCGAATTTTTAAAAAAATCGAACACCCGAGGTGACCAACTTTGAAGGTCCATCAATCACTCTCCCGACCCCTCATGGACCAGTGCTTTTAAAAACCAACTCGAATACTCCTTGACTACCACCATGTCAAATTTCATTCAAATATCTCCAGTCGTTCAAAAGTTACAGAATTATTTCCAAAAAAAAGCGTCCGTAAACCACTGTGTGACAATGACATAATGTTTTTGTGTTTGGTTAGAATTCTTGACACAAAAAAAAATGCGACTGACATTTGTCTAATATTTAAAACTTTAGGTTAAATTTTGATTTAAAAAGTTATAATTATAATTTATAAAATAGTCAAATTGGACTTAGATAGAGCAAATGAGAAAAAATTTAGACATGTGTTAACTAAAATAAGGAAAAATATTTTTTCTTAATTTTCTATGAAAAATAAATAAGCAACAAAATTCCTATGAAAATATTTTGATACCGAAACTTTTCTATGAATAAATTTATGCAAACCGTACTAATCGCAATTTTTTTTTAGTTATTTAGACCTAAGAAAGGCATCCTATGAGGCCAGGAGCCAAAGAATTTTTGTTATTTTCGTAAATATCACGATCATTCAATAAATTCGTGAAAATGAGCACCAAAAATATTTAATTGAGAATTGAATGTCAACAAAGCAGGTTACTCCCACTTTGTTTAAGAAATTACAAATTTTCGATAGAAATATTTTTCTATAGAAAAATTTTCAACAGAAATAGTTTTCTAAAGAAAATTTTTCTCTAAAAAAATATTTCTATCGAAAATTTTCAAAAGAAATATTTTTCTATCGAGAAATTTTAAAAAGAAATATTTTTCTATAAAAAATTTTCCAAAGAAATATTTTTCTATAGACAAATTTTCTGAAGAAATATTTTTCTATAGAAAAATTTTCCAAAGAAATATTTTTCTATAGAAAAATTTTCCAAAGAAATATTTTTCTATAGAAAAAATTTCCAAAGAAACATTTTTCTATAGAAAAATTTTGCAAAGAAATATTTTTCTATAGAAAAAATTTTCCAAGGAAAGATTTTTGTATAAAAATTTTTCCAAAGAAATATTTTCGTTAGAAATATTTTTCTATAGAAAAATTTTCGTTAGAAATATTTTTCTATAGAAAAATTTTCGTTAGAAATATTTTTCTATAGAAAAATTTTCGTTAGAAATATTTTTCTATAGAAAAATTTTCGTTAGAAATATTTTTCTATAGAAAAATTTTCGTTAGAAATATTTTTCTATAGAAAAATTTTCGTTGGAAATATTTTTCTATAGAAAAATTTTCGTTAGAAATATTTTTCTATAGAAAAATTTTCGTTAGAAATATTTTTCTATAGAAAAATTTTCGTTAGAAATATTTTTCTATAGAAAAATTTTCGTTAGAAATATTTTTCTATAGAAAAATTTTCGTTAGAAATATTTTTCTATAGAAAAATTTTCGTTAGAAATATTTTTCTATAGAAAAATTTTCGTTAGAAATATTTTTCTATAGAAAAATTTTCGTTAGAAATATTTTTCTATAGAAAAATTTTCGTTAGAAATATTTTTCTATAGAAAAATTTTCGTTAGAAATATTTTTCTATAGAAAAATTTTCGTTAGAAATATTTTTCTATAGAAAAATTTTCGTTAGAAATATTTTTCTATAGAAAAATTTTCGTTAGAAATATTTTTCTATAGAAAAATTTTCGTTAGAAATATTTTTCTATAGAAAAATTTTCGTTAGAAATATTTTTCTATAGAAAAATTTTCGTTAGAAATATTTTTCTATAGAAAAATTTTCGTTACAAATATTTTTCTATAGAAAAATTTTCGTTAGAAATATTTTTCTATAGAAAAATTTTCGTTACAAATATTTTTCTATAGAAAAATTTTCGTTACAAATATTTTTCTATAGAAAAATTTTGGTTACAAATATTTTTCTATAGAAAAATTTTCGTTACAAATATTTTTCTATAGAAAAATTTTCGTTACAAATATTTTTCTATAGAAAAATTTTCGTTACAAATATTTTTCTATAGAAAAATTTTCGTTACAAATATTTTTCTATAGAAAAATTTTCGTTAGAAATATTTTTCTATAGAAAAATTTTCGTTAGAAATATTTTTCTATAGAAAAATTTTCGTTAGAAATTTTTTTCTATAGAAAAATTTTCGTTAGAAATATTTTTCTATAGAAAAATTGTCGTTAGAAATATTTTTCTATAGAAAAATTTTCGTTAGAAATATTTTTCTATAGAAAAATTTTCGTTAGAAATATTTTTCTATAGAAAAATTTTCGTTAGAAATATTTTTCTATAGAAAAATTTTCGATAGAAATATTTTTCTATAGAAAAATTTTCGTTAGAAATATTTTTCTATAGAAAAATTTTCGTTAGAAATATTTTTCTATAGAAAAATTTTCGTTAGAAATATTTTCTATAGAAAAATTTTCGTTAGAAATATTTTTCTATAGAAAAATTTTCGTTAGAAATATTTTTCTGTAGAAAAATTTTCGTTAGAGATATTTTTCTATAGAAAAATTTTCGTTAGAAATATTTTTCTGTAGAAAGATTTTCGTTAGAAATATTTTTCTATAGAAAAATTTTCGTTAGAAATATTTTTCTATAGAAAAATTTTCGTTAGAAATATTTTTCTATAGAAAAATTTTCGTTAGAAATATTTTCTATAGAAAAATTTTCGTTAGAAATATTTTTCTATAGAAAAATTTTCGTTAGAAATATTTTTCTATAGAAAAATTTTCGTAAGAAATATTTTTCTATAGAAAAATTTTCGATAGAAATATTTTTCTATAGAAAAATTTTCGTTAGAAATATTTTTCTATAGAAAAATTTTCGTTAGAAATATTTTTCTATAGAAAAATTTTCGTTAGAAATATTTTTCTGTAGAAAAATTTTCGTTAGAGATATTTTTCTATAGAAAAATTTTCGTTAGAAATATTTTTCTGTAGAAAGATTTTCGTTAGAAATATTTTTCTATAGAAAAATTTTCGTTAGAAATATTTTTCTATAGAAAAATTTTCGTTAGAAATATTTTTCTATAGAAAAATTTTCGTTAGAAATATTTTTCTATAGAAAAATTTTCGTTAGAAATATTTTTCTATAGAAAAATTTTCGTTAGAAATATTTTTCTGTAGAAAAATTTTCGTTAGAAATATTTTTCTGTAGAAAAATTTTTGTTAGAAATATGTTGTTAGAAATATTTCTAACGAAAATTTTTCTATAGAAAAATTTAAGCCTAAGGGTATAAAAGAAATATGACGTTTTTTTCTCTTGTCTCTGGGTTTTGCTTCAAAATTTTGCACCTGTAAATTTGATAAATATAATTAAGTCTAAATATTTGTATTTGCGTTTCCTTATATTTGTTATCAAATTTATATATGTTTAGATTTCTTTGAAAAGCTTAAGAAAAGTATATTAATGCTAATAATAGCCAAGAATCCGTAGTGAAAATATTGTGATGTTTTACACAGATTTTTCATCTACATATGTATGTGTGGGTTTTATAATTAAAGCCCCCAGGATAACAATTATACCAACAGTTACAAATGATAAGCGGCTCTAGGAAGTGCTTTTAATGGGAAGAATAGTCCTCAAGCTAAAACATACATGATTTAAAATTATTTTAGTCTACCGTCAATAAAAACGAAATGCTATGATCCTTAGCCATTTATGAAATTTGTATACAACTTTTGTATACAACTTTTTATTTAGAAACTGCTGGGCCATAAGCGTGTTATTTTATATGTATATGTGTTAGTGGCTATGTGTGCGTTATTTTCTAATCCCAATTGTAAATTTATTTATTGTCAGTTACATTCCTAATATTTACTCCTATTGAAATGTGTTAAGGCTTTATTAAAATTCAAAGGTCAAACTGTGATTATACTGCGTTTTCAAAGCTGGGAATTGTATTTAATCAATTCCCTTAAATGTTGTTAATTAGATAAAGAAAGAGAACTTGAAATATTAAATTCAATAAATTTAATTACTTTTAAAGCAATAATAATTTGATTAAGACTGTTTGTATGATACCTTAAATCATTTACAATATTTTAGACTGAAAGTCAATCTGTAAAATTTTGTCATAATATGAATTTGAAAGAGGGAAATGGGCAAATATTAAGACTTTCCCTAAAAGTGCACAGGATCTATATCTACCTTACCACAAGATAAACTGAAAAACGTAAGTCCTTAATACAAAAGACTTTCCTCTGCGTATCCAAGGTTCCTGAATAAGAATAGAAAACAAAAGGTATTCGAATTTTCCTTAATCGTCAGGTCTGTATCCTCATTTCTTCAACAAGTAAGAAAGTTCTAAAAAAGGAAAAAAAATTTGAAAAATTTCTTATAAAAATAAGAATTTTTGTAAAATTTTTTTAAAATAAGAAATATTTAAAAAAATTTCTATAAAAATAAACAATTTAAAAAAAAATCCTATGAAAATAAGAAATTTTTGAAAAATTTCCTATGAAAATAAGAAATTTTTAAAAAATTTCCTATAAAAATAGGAAGTTTTTGAAAAATTTCCTCCAAAAAAGGAAATTTTTGAAAAATTTCCTAAAAAAATAGGAAATTTTTGAAAAATTTCCCATAAAAATAAAAAAATTTTTGAAAAATTTCCTATAAAAATAGGAAATTTTTGAAAAATTTCCTATAAAAATAGGAAATTTTTGAAAAATTTCCTATAAAAATAGGAAATTTTTGAAAAATTTCCTATAAAAATAGGAAATTTTTGAAAAATTTCCTATAAAAATAGGAAATTTTTGAAAAATTTCCTATAAAAATAGGAAATTTTTGAAAAATTTCCTATAAAAATAGGAAATTTTTGAAAAATTTCCTATAAAAATAGGAAATTTTTCAAAAATTTCCTATAAAAATTGGAAATTTTTGAAAAATTTCCTATAAAAATAGGAAATTTTTCAAAAATTTCCTATAAAAATAGGAAATTTTTGAAAAATTTCCTATAAAAATAGGAAATTTTTGAAAAATTTCCTATAAAAATAGGAAATTTTTGAAAAATTTCCTATAAAAATAGGAAATTTTTGAAAAATTTCCTATAAAAATAGGAAATTTTTGAAAAATTTCCTATAAAAATAGGAAATTTTTGAAAAATTTCCTATAAAAATAGGAAATTTTTGAAAAATTTCCTATAAAAATAGGAAATTTTTGAAAAATTTCCTATAAAAATAGGAAATTTTTGAAAAATTTCCTATAAAAATAGGAAATTTTTGAAAAATTTCCTATAAAAATAGGAAATTTTTGAAAAATTTCCTATAAAAATAGGAAATTTTTGA
Organism: Stomorhina lunata; assembly: GCA_933228675.1. Taxonomy (NCBI): domain Eukaryota; kingdom Metazoa; phylum Arthropoda; class Insecta; order Diptera; family Rhiniidae; genus Stomorhina; species Stomorhina lunata. Next base: position 92,655,332 of record OW121744.1, read on the forward strand.
AAAATTTCCTATAAAAATAGGAAATTTTTGAAAAATTTCCTATAAAAATAGGAAATTTTTGAAAAATTTCCTATAAAAATAGGAAATTTTTGAAAAATTTCCTATAAAAATAGGAAATTTTTGAAAAATTTCCTATAAAAATAGGAAATTTTTGAAAAATTTCCTATAAAAATAGGAAATTTTTGAAAAATTTCCTATAAAAATAGGAAATTTTTGAAAAATTTCCTATAAAAATAGGAAATTTTTGAAAAATTTCCTATAAAAATAGGAAATTTTTGAAAATTTCCTATAAAAATAGGAAATTTTTGAAAAATTTCCTATAAAAATAGGAAATTTTTGAAAATTTTAATATAAAAATAGGAAATTTTTGAAAAATTTCCTATAAAAATAGGAAATTTTTGAAAAATTTCCTATTAAAATAGGAAATTTTTGAAAAATTTCCTATAAAAATAGGAAATTTTTGAAAAATTTCCTATAAAAATAGGAAATTTTTGAAAAATTTCCTATAAAAATAGGAAATTTTTGAAAAATTTCCTATAAAAATAGGAACTTTTATTTTCTCTGCTCTTTTTTCATACTACTCTTTTATTTTCTTCCTTCTTTTTTGCAAGGTGTAAATTGTCAAATATGTACTTTGTAAGGTTGCACACATTTCATGCTCAATTTGAAATGTTGTGACAGATTTAAAAAGCTTTCCTTTACTTATCTAGAGTAATCTTAAAATAATATTATACGCATAAATTGAATCATGAATTATAACTTTTGCTCTAGATAAGTTCGTTTTTTAGACTGCTATATTGATATAGTGTCTAAAATACTTTGGAATGTCCCATTAACTTGTTAATATTGAAAATAGCTTTTAATTAAATACAATTTTTTCTGTCTATCACTCACTTACATAAAGAGTGGCATAACTTAAAATTTCATTCTTTTAATTTAATCACAGCAAGAAACTGTCTTTTCTTCTATCTTTTTTTTATAATAATGCCTTTTTAAGAATATCAAGTTTCTAGTGAGTGATGTGTAAATACGAATATTGATATAAGTTTTGAGCATAGACAACTAATGTGATATTATTAATGAAGCACTTGTAATTATATAAATATATATTTTTTTTTTTATTGGGATGGCTCTGCTTAATTATCATTTGTAGCTCAGTATCTAATTATTTCCGATGTATTTTTTGTTTATTTTGTACACTTTTTTTTGGATATGGCAGGGACTTCTTACTCTAGTCTATGACGTTCATTAATGGTAACATGGGTCCTATTGTACGCGATGGCAACTTTCTTCGTCAGATATTTTCAAATTGCAACAACCATCTAAATATGGCACATGTAAACTGCCAAAGTATTCATCCTCAGTCACAGTTTGCAAAATTAGACGAGCTTAGAAATATGCTGATTGATTCACGGCTACATTTAATGGGACTTTCTGAAACATGGCTTAAACCAGAAATACAAAATAAATGCATTAAATTTCCAGGATATTCATTATGTAGAAGTGATCGTCCTTCTTGCACAAGAGCTGGGGGTGTTGCAATCTTAATTGCTAACACTATTAAATACAGAAAAGTCTTTTTCTCTGAAGATTATAATATATGTGAATCTGTTTTTATTGAAGTCTTGTGTCATAATTACATTATTCTAGTAGGGGTGGTATATCTACCAAGAGGAAATGTAGACGCTATGGAAGGTATTTTGGGTGAACTATTGACAAAGTATGAGAATATAGTAGTTATGGGTGATTTTAATTGTGATGTATTTGATCCTGATAAAGCTTCAAATTTTAGATCATTATGTAATCGACTTAGACTTTCTCTTATTCATAACTCTTTGCCAACACACTGGAATGTTGGCCAACATTCAACTTCATTATTAGATGTTTTTCTTTTAAATAACCGTTCTAAAGTTCATTTCTCAGGTCAGGGACAAGTGCCCTTTCTTAAATCCTACCATGCACTTATTTATATGTCTTTATCAATTACGCCTATTAGTGAAACTGATTATATACAGTACAAAGATTTCAATAACTTTGATCCTAATCTGTTTCAAAATCATGTGCAAAACTTTGATTTTTCGACTTTTTATAATAATAACGATGTAAATATTAAACTTTCAGTTCTAAATTCTTTACTATCCGACCTCTTTGATTTAATACCAGTAATTAGATTCAAACCCAAATATAAAAATGATCCTTGGATGAAGGAAAAAGAGATTATTGATACTAGAGTTCTTAGAGACAATGCTTATGTCAATTATCAAAATCAATTAACTGAAGAAAATCGTAAAATTTATTGCAAACTAAGAAATAAAGTCAAATCATTGATAAGAAAATACCGTAGGCAACATTACATGAAGATATTTGGTGGGTGCGAATCTAAAAAAATGTGGAAGATTATTAATAGCTCTGGATGCTTAGAAGGTGTTGAATCACAAATACAGAATATTGATGTCAACTTTCTCAATAAAACGTTTATTCTTAATGACAGTGATTTTAATAATAATACTTATAATTTTGATTCATTTAATGGCTGCATTGACGGATTTTGTTTTGAAACTGTATTTATTGATGATTTGTGGGATGCTTTATCAAAAGTTAAGTCGAATTCAATTGGAATAGATGGTTTTCCTATTAAATTTATCAAAATAGTTTTTCCATATATTTCTGAGCCCCTATTACATCTTTTTAACATGATTGTAACAACTTCTACTTATCCTGATGGATTCAAAATTGCTCGTATAGCACCTATTCCTAAAAAGCCGGTTAATAGTGGCTACAGACCCTTAAGCATTTTACCCTCAGTTTCTAAGGTAATGGAACATATCCTTAAGTTACAGATACTTAAATATGTTTCCAAATATAATCTTATAAAGGATGTTCAGTATGCGTACAGGGAGGGATATAGTACTTCTGCTATGCTACTAGGTCTAATTGATACTGCAAGGGAGCATTTGAACAATGGTAATGATTGCGTTATGATATCCTTGGACCTGTCTAGAGCTTTCGATCGACTTGATCATAACATTCTTATTGATAAATTGAGGCATAAATTTAAATTTTCAGTCATGGCATGTAAACTTCTTTACTCCTATTTAACTAATAGGTTCCAATATGTAAATGTAAATGGAAATACGTCAGATATTGCACCTGTTATTTCTGGAGTACCTCAGGGCTCAGTTTTAGGACCAATTTTGTTCTTAGTATATTTGAATGATTTTGTAGAATCTTTAGATTTACAGTTGGTGAAGCCTTTTATTTTTGCCGATGACATTCAATTAATTTTTGGCCATTCTAAAAGTTTCCCTGATGTTCTACAGTCGGTAATAAATTTTACTCTTCAAAGTGTACAAAATTGGATGACATCTAATAAACTATCTATAAATGCTGCAAAAACTAAAGCAATAAATTTTCGCATGAGTCAGCGAAGAACTGTTTACCCTAGAATTACTATAAATGGTACTGATATAAGCTATGTTGAATCTCTTACCTGTTTGGGTGTTACTATTGATCAAAGTCTAACTTTCAGTGAACATATTGATAAAGTTTCTTCCAGAGTTAGCTATGCTCTGAGAAGATTGTATGCTTGTGGATTGCATTTACCTACAAGGATAAAGTATATCCTTGCCCATACATTATTAATGCCTAACATAAATTATTGCTTGGAAGTTTTTTCAGGTACATTAGAATATAATATTGATAAGCTAACTAATATTGTTAAAAGAATTGTAAGGTTTGTATATGGTATTGGGTACCGTGATCATGTGTCTCATGCTATAGTCCAATTTCTAGGTTGTTCTGTACCACAATATTTTAAGTTCCGCAATTTGTTATTTTTTTATAAAGTAATTTTAAATGGTACACCAAGTTATTTGAGATCAAAATTTAAATTTTTAAGATCAGAACGAAATCCTCAGATTTTTGAACCATTGATATCATGTTTAATATATGAAGAATCGTTTCTCATAAGAATTGCAAGAGACTGGAATTTTTTACCAATTGATTTACGTAAATTCACTTATTCTTTGAATGCTTTTAAGAGAAAACTTTTTTCTTACATTGGAGGCTATCTGTCATAAACTACAAAATTCTTCACAGGTTTTCCCCATATTAGCCATAAACCCAATTACTAAAATCACTTTGAAGTTATTGCTATCTGCTGTTTTAAGGACCTTTGTATATATTTTTTATGTCATAAGGCTACTCCATATCCAAAAAGAAAATGTACAATTTAATTTAAATTTTTTTTAAGTACCATTAAATATTTCATTAATATATAAAAATTATTTGTTAATTAAGTTTAATAATTGTTACTCATATAGAATTCAAGTAATACGTTTTTGGCCTTGAAGGCTTTTGTATTACAAAAAAAAAAAAAAAAAAAAAAAAAAAAAAAAAAAAAAAAAAAAAAAAAAAAAATTTTGAAAAATTTCCTATAAAAATAGGAAATTTTTGAAAAAATTTTTGAAAAATTTCCTATAAAAATAGGAAATTTTTGAAAAATTTCCTATAAAAATAGGAAATTTTTGAAAAATTTCCTATAAAAATAGGAAATTTTTGAAAAATTTCCTATAAAAATAGGAAATTTTTGAAAAATTTCATATAAAAATAGGAAATTTTTGAAAAATTTCCTATAAAAATAGGAAATTTTTGAAAAATTTCCTACAAAAATAGGAAATTTTTGAAAAATTTCCTACAAAAATAGGAAATTTTTGAAAAATTTCCTATAAAAATAGGAAATTTTTGAAAAATTTCCTATAAAAATAGGAAATTTTTGAAAAAATTCCTATAAAATTAGGAAATTTTTGAAAAATTTCCTATAAAAATAGGAAATTTTTGAAAAATTTCCTATAAAAATAGGAAATTTTTGAAATTTCCTATAAAAATAGGAAATTTTTGAAATTTCCTATAAAAATAGGAAATTTTTGAAAAATTTCCTATAAAAATAGGAAATTTTTGAAAAATTTCCTATAAAAATAGGAAATTTTTGAAAAATTTCCTATAAAAATAGGAAATTTTTGAAAAATTTCCTATAAAAATAGGAAATTTTTGAAAAATTTCCTATAAAAATAGGAAATTTTTGAAAAATTTCCTATAAAAATAGGAAATTTTTGAAAAATTTCCTATAAAAATAGGAAATTTTTGAAAAATTTCCTATAAAAATAGGAAATTTTTGAAAATTTTCCTATAAAAATAGGAAATTTTTGAAAAATTTCCTATAAAAATATGAAATTTTTGAAAAATTTCCTATAAAAATAGGAAATTTTTGAAAAATTTCCCATAAAAATAGGAAATTTTTGAAAAATTTCCTATAAAAATAGGAAATTTTTGTAAAATTTCCTATAAAAATAGGAAATTTTTGAAAAATTTCCTATAAAAATAGGAAATTTTTGAAAAATTCCTATTTTTATAGGAAATTTTTCAAAAATTTCCTATTTTTATAGGAAATTTTTGAAAAATTTCCTATAAAAATAGGAAATTTTTGAAAAATTTCCTATAAAAATAGGAAATTTTTGAAAAATTTCCTATAAAAATAGGAAATTTTTGAAAAATTTCCTATAAAAATAGGAAATTTTTGAAAATTTCCTATAAAAATAGGAAATTTTTGAAAAATTTCCTATAAAAATAGGAAATTTTTGAAAAATTTCCTATAAAAATAGGAAATTTTTGAAAAATTTCCTATAAAAATAGGAAATTTTTGAAAAATTTCCTATAAAATTAGGAAATTTTTGAAAAATTTCCTATAAAAATAGGAAATTTTTGAAAAATTTCCTATAAAAATAGGAAATTTTTGAAAAATTTCCTATAAAAATAGGAAATTTTTGAAAAATTTCCTATAAAAATAGGAAATTTTTGAAAAATTTCCTATAAAAATAGGAAATTTTTGAAAAATTTCCTATAAAAATAGGAAATTTTTGAAAAATTTCCTATAAAAATAGGAAATTTTTGAAAAATTTTCTATAAAAATAGGAAATTTTTGAAAAATTTCCTATAAAAATAGGAAATTTTTGAAAAATTTCCTATAAAAATAGGAAATTTTTGAAAAATTTCCTATAAAAATAGGAAATTTTTGAAAAATTTCCTATAAAAATAGGAAATTTTTGAAAAATTTCCTATAAAAATAGGAAATTTTTGAAAAATTTCCTATAAAAATAGGAAATTTTTGAAAAATTTCCTATAGAAATAGGAAATTTTTGAAAAATTTCCTATAAAAATAGGAAATTTTTGAAAAATTTCCTATAAAAATAGGAAATTTTTGAAAAATTTCCTATAAAAATAGGAAATTTTTGAAAAATTTCCTATAAAAATAGGAAATTTTTGAAAAATTTCCTATAAAAATAGGAAATTTTTGAAAAATTTCCTATAAAAATAGGAAACTTTTGAAAAATTTCCTATAAAAATAGGAAATTTTTGAAAAATTTCCTATAAAAATAGGAAATTTTTGAAAAATTTCCTATAAAAATAGGAAATTTTTGAAAAATTTTCTATAAAAATAGGAAATTTTTGAAAAATTTCCTATAAAAATAGGAAATTTTTGAAAAATTTCCTATAAAAATAGGAAATTTTTGAAAAATTTCCTATAAAAATAGGAAATTTTTGAAAAATTTCCTATAAAAATAGGAAAATTTTGAAAAATTTCCTATAAAAATAGGAAATTTTTGAAAAATTTCCTATAAAAATAGGAAATTTTTGAAAAATTTCCTATAGAAATAGGAAATTTTTGAAAAATTTCCTATAAAAATAGGAAATTTTTGAAAACGGACGGACGGACGGACTGACATCGCTAAATCGGCTCAGAAAGTGATTCTGAGTAAAGTGCGTTACATACATCAGCCCAAACTTATAATACCCTTTTTAACTATGGTGGTGAAGGGGATAAATATATAAATGTATAGCGTTACTTTAATATAGAAAGGCCCTAAGTTGTTGTTTATGCAAATAGCTTTTTAAAGCTTTATCTGATATAATTTTATGAAAATCTTTTAATTTTAAAAAACATAATTGTAGCATTAAATTCTTTAGAGAATTTAGTAAAAAACTGCGTTTGAAAAATTTGTATATCTTCAAAATTTAAAATTGTATGTAGTTTTTTTCCCTTTCCTGTAATGTAAGAAAAATATTAGTTAGGTCTTTTCTATATTAAAGTAACGATATGTAAGTATCTTAATAATTGTCTGTTTCAAATCATTATAACGTTAATGTTCATAACTTTCCTTGATAATTTACATTAAAACCTTTTCACTTTAAACTCATTAAAACAATAATGATAATATCATTTTAAATGACAAATTAACTCTTTATAACAGCTCAACTGCTTAAAGTTTAAATCACCAGACATCCATCCGACCTATTAACTCAACTAACTTCCTTCCATCTATTGGTATCTGCAGTTGATTGATTGAACATGCCACATGTTTAACATGCCAGAAAATTACACAGTTGAAGTAGTTTTTATTCGCATTTCCAGGAACAAGAAGTGGGAAATGAAAATGTAAAAAGTTAATGGATCTTTAAGAGAATAGTTAGAATGAAACGTATGCAAAGTCTATTAAGGCCACGGTCATTTTGTAAAAGTATTCTTGAGGATGAGTTGTTCTTAGTTATACACGAACATAGTCTGCTTAGATGGATGAGGAGGTGGTAGAAAATTACTTAAATCATTTGAATTTTATATTTGAATATTGCTCTATCTAGCTGGACCTTAACTTTTAATTTTACTTACATGTCTACTATCAAATTAATAACATTCAAATCTTTTATTTTTATACCCTTCACCACCACATTTGGAAAGGGTATTATAAGTTTGTGCTGATGTATGTAACGCATAGAAATATTTGTCTTAGACCCATCTTTTAGTATACCAATAGGCTTAGAATCACTTTCTGAGTCGATTTAGCGATGTCCGTCCGTCCGTCTGTCTGGATCCACATGTAAACCTTGTAATCAAACTACAGGTCGCAATTCTAAAGATAATTTGATGAAATCACAGATTATTTTCATTGAAATTCGTCAAAATCGGTCCATTATTTATGGTACCTCCCATAGGTCCCACTTCCCGGAATTGATATATTGGCCACAAAAATCAATATTTTTCATGAAATTTAAAACAAATACTTCTTATGTAAACTTAAATTACTGTACCAAATTTCGTTGAAATCGGTCCACATTTGACCATAGCTCTCATACAAACTCTTCTGTCAAAACGCACTAAATGAGACAAAAAATCACTAAAACGCTCGTAAATCTGAAGATAATGAGAATTTTGAGCTTGCATACATAATTTTTGTAACAACTGTAATCAATTTGCCAAATTTCAAGATAATCGGTCCACATTTGACCCTAGCTCTCATATAAGTCCAAATGACGGAAACAGCTTAAATATACAAGTCTTAATAAAATGTTTGTATGATGGCAAAATTTAGCAAATATTTGTCTTTATACAGGAAAAATAACACCTTTGACCTTAGTGGTGAAGGGTATCGTATGGTCGGGCTTGACCGACTATAAGACTTTCTTACTTGTTATAATTTAAGGTTGATTAATTATTTTCTTTATATTGACCATCAACTTAACTTTATGATATTTTTCGAAAAATTTTTCTATAGAAAAATTTTCTATTGGAAAATATTTTTATTTCTAATTTCTATAGAAATTTTTTTAAAAATTTCGTATTTTTATGGGAAATTTTTAAAAAACTCTTATTTTTGTAGCAAATTTTTTAAAATTTTTTATAAAAAATTGCTTATTTTAATGGGAAATTTTTTAAAATTTTCTTTATTTTCTTTTAAAAAAATTTTTCAAAAATTTCTCATTTTTTCAGAAATTTCTTATATTTTTAAGAAATTTTAAAAAAATTTCTTATCTTTTTTAAGAAAATTTTCAAAAATTTTCAAAAATTTCTTATCTTTTTTAAGAAATTTTTCAAAAGTTTCTTATTTTTGAAGCAAATTTTCTTATTTTTTATAGAAAATTTTTCAAAAATTTCAAATTTTTATGGGAAACGTTCCGAAATTTTCTTATCTTTATAGGAATTTTTTCAAAAATTTTTTATTTTTGTAGGAAATTTTTAAAAAACTTCTTAATACTATCACATTAATAACATTCAAATCTTTTATTTTTATAATTTAAAGTTGATTTTTCCATGTTAATTTCTTTATATTGACCATAAATTTAACATTATGAGATTTCTTTTGTCTAGACTTTTGTTAAGTTAAGATTTTTAATTAAATTATTTATCTACAGGTGACAGGTGTTAAATAAATGAACATAAAAATCCATTTAAATTTTCGCAAATTTGGCAGTTATTGCTGCTAGTAAGGATAATAATACAATGAAAGGATCATTGAACTAAAGAGTCTAGGGAAAAGTTTATTATATTTCTTTTACATATTCAAGAGAAATTTGAATGGAAAACTAGAAATAGAAAAAGATTTATACTCTTATATTTTTAGATAAAGTCATTTTTAGAAGATACTGAATTTTAGTGAAATCTAAGCGAATTTACGGTAATGAAACAAAAAAGTAGTAATAAATCTGTTTCTTCTAAACTGTATGTCTGATTGTAATGTTTAAGGAATTGTTAATTTTTCTGTAGAAAATGTTTCTATAGAAAAATATTTTTATCAAAAATTTTTTTATAGAAAATTGTTTTATCGAGAATTTTTCTGTAGAAAATTTTGCTATAGAAAAATATTTTTATCAAAAATTTTTCTATAGAAAATCTTTTTAATAAATTTTTTTTATAGAAAATTTATTTATGAAAAATGAAATTATTCAGAAATTATTCTATAGAAAATTTTTTTATCAAAAACTTTTCTATAGAAAATTTGTTTATCAAAAATTTTTCTATTGAAAAATTTTTCTAAATAATTTTTAAACAAAAATTTTTCTAAATAATTTTTACACAAAAATTTTTCTATAGAAAAAGGTTTTTATCGAAAAATTTTCTATTGTAAAATATTTTTATTTCTAATTTCTATAGAAAATTTTCTTATTTTTATGGGAAATTTTTAAAACAACTTTTATTTTTATGGGAAATTAAAATTTTTTTTTATAAAAAATTGCTTATTTTAATGGGCAATTTTTTAAAACTTTCTTTGTTTTAAATAATTTTCAAAATTTTGTTAGTTTTAAAAGAAATTTTTTAACAACATTTTTTTAAGAAAAATTTTCAAAATTTCTTATTTTTTCAGAATATTTTCAAAAATTCCTTATATTATTCAGAAATTTTTAAAAAATTTCTAATTTTTATTGGAAGTTTTGCAAAAATTTCTTATTTTTATAAGAAATTTTTTAAAATTTTCTTATTTTATAGGAAATTTTTCAAAAATTTCTCATTTTTATAGGAAATTTTTCAAAAGTTTCTTATTTTTATAGGAAATTTTTTAAAAAATTTCTTATTTTTATAGGAAATTTTTCAAAAATTTCTTATTTTTAAATGTAATTTTTCAAAAATTTCTTATTTTTATAGAAAATTTTTCAAAAATTTCTTATTTTTATGGGAAATTTTTCAAAAATTTCTTATTTTTATAAGAAATTTTTAAAAAATTTCTTATTTTTATAGGAAACTTTTCAAAAATTTCTTATTTTTACCTGAAATTTTTCAAAAATTTCTTATTTTTATAGGAAATTTTTCAAAAATTTCTTATTTTTATTGGAAATTTTTCAAAAATTTCTTATTTTTATAAGAAATTTTTCAAAAATTTCTTATTTTTATAGGAAATTTTTCAAAAATTTCTTATTTTTAAAAAATTTCTTATTTTTATAGGAAATTTTTCAAAATTTTCTTATTTTTATAAAAAAAATTTCAAAAATTTATTATTTTTATAGGAAAGTTTTCAAAAATTTATTATTTTCATAGGAGATTTTTCAAAAATTTCTAATTTTTATAGGAAATTTTTCAAAAAATTTCTTATTTTTATAGAAAATTTTTCAAAAATTTCTTATTTTTATTGGAAAATTTTCAAAAATTTCTTATTTTTATAGGAAATTTTTCAAAAATTTATTATTTTATAGGAAATTTTTCAAAAATTTCTTATTTTTATAGGAAATTTTTCAAAAATTTCTTATTTTTATAGCAAATTTTTCAAAAATTTGTTATTTTTATATGAAATTTTTCAAAAATTTGTTATTTTTATATGAAATTTTTCGAAAATTTCTTGTTTTCATAAGAATTTTTTCGAAAATTTTTTATTTTTATAGGAAATTTTTCAAAAATTTCTTATTTTTATAGAAAATTTTTCAAAAGTTTCTTATTTTTATGGAAAATTTTTAAAAAATTTCATATTTTTATGGAAAATTTTTCAAAAATTTCTTATTTTTATATGAAATTTTTCAAAAATTTCCTATTGTTATAGGAAATTTTTCAAAAATTTCGTTTTTTATAGGAAATTTTTCAAAAATTTCTTATTTTTATAGGAAATTTTTCAAAAATTTCTTGTTTTTATAGGAAATTTTTCAAAAATTTCTTATTTTTATGGGAAACTTTTCAAAAATTTCTTATTTTTATATGCAATTTTTCACAAATTTCTTATTTTTATAGGAAATTTTTAAAAAATTTCTTATTTTTATAGGAAATTTTTCAAAAATTTCTTTTTTTATAGGAAATTTTTCAAAAATTTCTTATTTTTATAGGAAATTTTTCAAAAATTTCTTATTTTTATAGGAAATTTTTCAAAAATTTCTTACTTCTATAGGAAACTTTTCAAAAATTTCTTATTTTTATAGGAAATTTTTCAAAAATTTCTTATTTATTTTATAAAATTTTACAGAAGTTTCTTATTTTTGTAGGAAATTTTTCTAAAATTTCTTAATTTCCAAAATTTTTTTCAAAAAATTCTTATTTTTATAGGAATTTTTTCAAAAATTGTTTATTTTTGCGGGAAATTTTTCAAAAAGTCTTTATTTTTTTTAAGAAATTTTTCAAAATTTCTTATTTTTTTATTTTTTTTAGGAAACTTTTCAAAAATTTCTTTTTCTTTTGAGAAATTTAAAATTTTTTTTTATTATATTAAAAGTTTTTTTTTCAAAAAATTCCTATTTTTTAGGAAATTTTTTAAAAATTTCTTATTTATATGGGAAGATTTTATAAAATATCTTATTTTTGTAGGAAATTTTTTTTAATTTTTTTATTTTTTTAAGAAATTTTTAAAAACTTTGTAATTTTTATAGGAAATTTTTCAAAAAGTTCTTATTTTATACGACATTATTCAAAAATTTTTTATTTTTATGGGAAATTTTTTTGAAAATTTCTTATTTTCATAGGTAATTTTCACTGAAAAATATTTTTATCGAAAAATAATCCAAGGCAATAGCAAAATATTTTTATATAAAAAATATATTTATACAGAAAATCTAAAATTGTTTAGTATTAGTATTTCCCAATTCGGTTATATTTATGTATTTAAAACAATGTTTGCAAAAATAATAGTGTCGCAGCAACAATATTTGAGATTATATTTCTTTGTTCTCTTGAAACATGTATTTTGCTGCTATAAATTGGATTCTGATTTTGATTCTTGCATATTTTGTTCTTGTTTGTTCTTTAATAAAAGAGCACCAACCGACTTTGTTCACATTCAAATTTCAACTGAATGATTTTAAAACTCATTTTCACGAGTTTCATTAATGATCGTGATATTTGCGAAAATTATGAAAAGTCTTCGGCACCTGGTGTTATGAATGAAGTGCCTATTTTTAATTTAACTTATCTTGTTGTAACAATATGACGACTATATTTTCTTACATGTTTTCCCTTGACATTGATGCAGATGTTATGCTATTTTGAATTTTTATACTGTATTTTTACTTTTAAGTCTCTTCAAACAATTCCATGTAAATTCTCTTATTACAATTTTATAATATTTTTTAAATAACTTTATTTTCTTACAACACAGACTTGTTATAATCGCATTTCAAACTTTTGTTTTATAGTAAACTATTGTGTCGTTTCTAAACTATTTTTAAGCACAAAATCCCAAGATTTCTATTAGAATTATTTAATTTTGTGTCTGTTTTTGATGAAATTTTATTTGGTCTTGCATAATTTACATAAACAACAAAACATTATTAAAATATATTTAAGTTTTAAAAATACTCGTAGTTACAAATGTTTCGTGAGTAAATCTAAATCTACTCAAATGAAACGAAACAAATGAATGGGTAAGTGAAATTCTAAAATAAGATAAAACTGAATAAAATAGAAAACATAAATATTTTATAACTTTAGAATAAAGTTTTGCAATGATGATGACGATGATGTCAGTCGGATGATGGTGGACTGTAAGGATTATTTGCAAATACACTCGGCAACAAAAAGAAAAACATTAAAATTCGACAAATTTTGTTAATAATTAAAAGCTATACATTGGCAACAAGAATACTAGGAATTCGGTAGAAAAATATTTCTAACTTAAATTTTTCTATAGAAAAATATTTCTAATTCAAAATTTTTCTATAGAAAATTATTTCTAAAGCGAAATATTTCTGTCGAAAATTTATTTTCTAAAGAAAAATATTTCTAACGAAAATTTTTCTAAAGAAAAATATTTCTAACGAAAATTTTTCTAAAGAAAAATATTTCTAACGAAAATTTTTCTAAAGAAAAATATTTCTAACGAAAATGTTTCTAAAGAAAAATATTTCTAACGAAAATTTTTCTAAAGAAAAATATTTCTAACGAAAAGTTTTCTAAAGAAAAATATTTCTAACGAAAATTTTTCTAAAGAAAAATATTTCTAACGAAAATTTTTCTAAAGAAAAATATTTCTAACGAAAATTTTTCTAAAGAAAAATATTTCCAACGAAAATTTTTCTAAAGAAAAATATTTCTAACGAAAATTTTTCTAAAGAAAAATATTTCTAACGAAAATTTTTCTAAAGAAGGATATTTCTAACGAAAATTTTTCTAAAGGAAAATATCTAACGAAAATTTTTCTAAAGAAAAATATTTCTAACGAAAATTTTTCTAAAGAAAAATATTTCTAACGAAAATTTTTCTAAAGAAAAATATTTCTAACGAAAATTTTTCTAAAGAAAAATATTTCTAACGAAAATTTTTCTAAAGAAAAATATTTCTAACGAAAATTTTTCTAAAGAAAATATTTCTAACGAAAAATATTTCTAACGAAAATTTTTCTAAAGAAAAATATTTCTAACGAAAATTTTTCTAAAGAAAAATATTTCTAACCAAAATTTTTCTATAGAAAAATATTTCTAATGAAAATTTTTCTAAAGAAAAATATTTCTAACGAAAATTTTTCTAAAGAAAAATATTTCTAACGAAAATTTTTCTAAAGAAAAATATTTCTAACGAAAATTTTTCTAAAGAAGGATATTTCTAACGAAAATTTTTCTAAAGAAAAATATTTCTAACGAAAATTTTTCTAAAGAAAAATATTTCTAACGAAAATTTTTCTAAAGAAAAATATTTCTAACGAAAATTTTTCTAAAGAAAAATATTTCTAACGAAAATTTTTCTAAAGAAAAATATTTCTAACGAAAATTTTTCTAAAGAAAAATATTTCTAACGAAAATTTTTCTAAAGAAAAATATTTCTAACGAAAATTATTCTAAAGAAAAATATTTCTAACGAAAATTTTTCTTAAGAAAATATTTCTAACGAAAAATATTTCTAACGAAAATTTTTCTAAAGAAAAATATTTCTAACGAAAATTTTTCTAAAGAAAAATATTTCTAACGAAAATTTTTCTAAAGAAAAATATTTCTAACCAAAATTTTTCTAAAGAAAAATATTTCTAATGAAAATTTTTCTAAAGAAAAATATTTCTAACGAAAATTTTTCTAAAGAAAAATATTTCTAAAATATTTATATCGAAAATTTTTCTATAGAAAAATATTTCTATCGAAAATTTTTCTATAGAAAAATATTTCTATCGAAAATTTTTCTATAGAAAAATATTTCTATCGAAAATTTTTCTATAGAAAAATATTTCTATCGAAAATTTTTCTATAGAAAAATATTTCTATCGAAAATTTTTCTATAGAAAAATATTTCTATCGAAAATTTTTCTATAGAAAAATATTTCTATCGAAAAATTTTCTAAAGAAAAATATTTCTATCGAAAATTTTCCATAGAAAAATATTTCTATCGAAAATTTTTCTATAGAAAAATATTTCTATCGAAAATTTTTCTATAGAAAAATATTTCTATCGAAAATTTTTCTATAGAAAAATATTTCTATCGAAAATTTTTCTATAGAAAAATATTTCTATCGAAAATTTTTCTATAGAAAAATATTTCTATCGAAAATTTTTCTATAGAAAAATATTTCTATCGAAAATTTTTCTATAGAAAAATATTTCTATCGAAAATTTTTCTATAGAAAAATATTTCTATCGAAAATTTTTCTATAGAAAAATATTTCTATCGAAAATTTTTCTATAGAAAAATATTTCTATCGAAAATTTTTCTATAGAAAAATATTTCTATCGAAAATTTTTCTATAGAAAAATATTTCTATCGAAAATTTTTCTATAGAAAAATATTTCTATCGAAAATTTTTCTATAGAAAAATATTTCTATCGAAAATTTTTCTATAGAAAAATATTTCTATCGAAAATTTTTCTATAGAAAAATATTTCTATCGAAAATTTTTCTATAGAAAAATATTTCTATAGAAAAATATTTCTATCGAAAATTTTTCTATAGAAAAATATTTCTATCGAAAATTTTTCTATAGAAAAATATTTCTATCGAAAATTTTTCTATAGAAAAATATTTCTATCGAAAATTTTTCTATAGAAAAATATTTCTATCGAAAATTTTTCTATAGAAAAATATTTCTATCGAAAATTTTTCTATAGAAAAATATTTCTATCGAAAATTTTTCTATAGAAAAATATTTCTATCGAAAATTTTTCTATAGAAAAATATTTCTATCGAAAATTTTTCTATAGAAAAATATTTCTATCGAAAATTTTTCTATAGAAAAATATTTCTATCGAAAATTTTTCTATAGAAAAATATTTCTATCGAAAATTTTTCTATAGAAAAATATTTCTATCGGAAATTTTTCTATAGAAAAATATTTCTATCGAAAATTTTTCTATAGAAAAATATTTCTATCGAAAATTTTTCTATAGAAAAATATTTCTATCGAAAATTTTTCTATAGAAAAATATTTCTATCGAAAATTTTTCTATAGAAAAATATTTCTATCGAAAATTTTTCTATAGAAAAATATTTCTATCGAAAATTTTTCTATAGAAAAATATTTCTATCGAAAATTTTTCTATAGAAAAATATTTCTATCGAAAATTTTTCTATAGAAAAATATTTCTATCGAAAATTTTTCTATAGAAAAATATTTCTATCGAAAATTTTTCTATAGAAAAATATTTCTATCGAAAATTTTTCTATAGAAAAATATTTCTATCGAAAATTTTTCTATAGAAAAATATTTCTATCGAAAATTTTTCTATAGAAAAATATTTCTATCGAAAATTTTTCTATAGAAAAATATTTCTATCGAAAATTTTTCTATAGAAAAATATTTCTATCGAAAATTTTTCTATAGAAAAATATTTCTATCGAAAATTTTTCTATAGAAAAATATTTCTATCGAAAATTTTTCTATAGAAAAATATTTCTATCGAAAATTTTTCTATAGAAAAATATTTCTATCGAAAATTTTTCTATAGAAAAATATTTCTATCGAAAATTTTTCTATAGAAAAATATTTCTATCGAAAATTTTTCTATAGGAAAATATTTCTATAGAAAAATATTTCTATCGAAAATTTTTATATAGAAAAATATTTCTATCGAAAATTTTTCTATAGAAAAATATTACTATCGAAAATTTTTCTATAGAAAAATATTACTATCGAAAATTTTTCTATAGAAAAATATTTCTATAGAAAAATATTTCTATAGAAAAATATTTCTATTGAAATTTTTTCTATAGAAAAATATTTCTATGGAAAAATACTTCTATCGAAAATTTTTCTATAAAATAGTATTCCTCAAGTACTTTAAACAAGGTTGTTGGTGTTTTTGCACAGTGTTCCGCATTTAATACAAACAGTAAGTGATTAAATTTACAATATTTATAAGCATCAAGAGGGGAAACTTTTTACCCTCTTAGAAACACTAACTAAGAGTTTAACTTTTAAAACACTTATTCTATGTTTATCCCCTCTAAGAGGATCTGCGAAAAGTATCTCGTTATTCTGTGTAAATGTAGATTTTGTGTTAATAATTAAGTGTCTGGGGAATGAATGAATAAATAAATACTTAAGATTTTCTATAATTAAATAATAAATAAAGTTTTTTGAATACTTGAAATTAATTTAAGTTTAATTAAACACGAGTACAGAAAGGTAATTTAATATTTATATGAATAAGTCACAAAAGACTTTTACTAAAAACTCTTAAGAATTGAATATTAAATGCACAATAGGAATAGACTAACAAAAATTTGAGCACTTGAAAAAAAAAAACAAACACATCATTTTTGAAAAATTTCCTACAAAAATAGGAAATTTTTGAAAAATTCCATACAAAAATAGGATTTTTTTGAAAAATTTCCTACAAAAATAAAAAATTTTTAAAAAATTCCAAAAAAATAATAAATTTTTAAAAAATTCCAAAAAAATAATAAATTTTTGAAAAATTTCCTATAAAAATAGGAAATTTTTGAAAAATTTCCTATAAAAATAGGAAATTTTTGAAAAATTTCCTATAAAAATAGGAAATTTTTGAAAAATTTCCTATAAAAATAGGAAATTTTTGAAAAATTTCCTATAAAAATAGGAAATTTTTGAAAAATTTCCTATAAAAATAGGAAATTTTTGAAAAATTTCCTATAAAAATAGGAAATTTTTGAAAAATTTCCTATAAAAATAGGAAATTTTTGAAAAATTTCCTATAAAAATAGGAAATTTTTGAAAAATTTCCTATAAAAATAGGAAATTTTTGAAAAATTTCCTATAAAAATAGGAAATTTTTGAAAAATTTCCTATAAAAATAGGAAATTTTTGAAAAATTTCCTATAAAAATAGGAAATTTTTGAAAAATTTCCTATAAAAATAGGAAATTTTTGAAAAATTTCCTATAAAAATAGGAAATTTTTGAAAAATTTCCTATAAAAATAGGAAATTTTTGAAAAATTTCCTATAAAAATAGGAAATTTTTGAAAAATTTCCTATAAAAATAGGAAACTTTTGAAAAATTTCCTATAAAAATAGGAAATTTTTGAAAAATTTCCTATAAAAATAGGAAATTTTTGAAAAATTTCCTATAAAAATAGGAAATTTTTGAAAAATTTCCTATAAAAATAGGAAATTTTTGAAAAATTTCCTATAAAAATAGGAAATTTTTGAAAAATTTCCTATAAAAAATAGGAAATTTTTGAAAAATTTCCTATAAAAAATAGGAAATTTTTGAAAAATTTCCTATAAAAATAGGAAATTTTTGAAAAATTTCCTATAAAAATAGGAAATTTTTGTAAAATTTCCTATAAAAATAGGAAATTTTTGAAAAATTTCCTATAAAAATAGGAAATTTTTGAAAAATTTCCTATAAAAATAGGAAACTTTTGAAAAATTTCCTATAAAAATAGGAAATTTTTGAAAAATTTCCTATAAAAAAAGGAAATTTTTGAAAAATTTCCTATAAAAATAGGAAATTTTTGAAAAATTTCCTATAAAAATAGGAAATTTTTGAAAAATTTCCTATAAAAATAGGAAATTTTTGAAAAATTTTCTATAAAAATAGGAAATTTTTAAAAAATTTCCTATAAAAATAGGAAATTTTTGAAAAATTTCCTATAAAAATAGGAAATTTTTGAAAAATTTCCTATAAAAATAGGAACTTTTTGAAAAATTTCCTATAAAAATAGGAAATTTTTGAAAAATTTCCTATAAAAATAGGAAATTTTTGAAAAATTTCCTATAAATATAGGAAATTTTTGAAAAATTTCCTATTAAAATAGGAAATATTTGAAAAATTTCCTATAAAAATAGGAAATTTTTGAAAAATTTCCTATAAAAATAAGAAATTTTTTAAAAATTTCCTATAAACATAGGAAATTTTTGAAAAATTTCCTATAAAAATTGGAAATTTTTGAAAAATTTCCTATAAAAATAGGAAATTTTTGAAAAATTTCCTATAAAAATAGGAAATTTTTGAAAAATTTCCTATAAAAATAGGAAATTTTTGAAAAATTTCCTATAAAAATAGGAAATTTTTGAAAAATTTCCTATAAAAATAGGAAATTTTTGAAAAATTTCCTATAAAAATAGGAAATTTTTGAAAAATTTCCTATAAAAATAGGAAATTTTTGAAAAATTTCCTATAAAAATAGGAAATTTTTGAAAAATTTCCTATAAAAATAGGAAATTTTTGAAAAATTTCCTATAAAAATAGGAAATTTTTGAAAAATTTCCTATAAAAATAGGAAATTTTTGAAAAATTTCCTATAAAAATAAGAAATTTTTTTAAAATTTACTATAAAAATAAGAAATTTTTTAAAAATTTCCTATAAAAATAAGAAATTTTTGAAAAATTTCCTACAAAAATAAGAATTTTTTGAAAAATTTCCTATAAAAATAAGAAATTTTTGAAAAATTTCCTATAAAAATAGAAAATTTTTGAAAAATTTCCTATAAAAATAGGAAATTTTTGAAAAATTTCCTATAAAAATAGGAAATTTTTGAAAAATTTCCTATAAAAATAGGAAATTTTTGGAAAATTTCCTATAAAAATAGGAAATTTTTGAAAAATTTCCTATAAAAATAGGAAATTTTTGAAAAATTTCCTATAAAAATAGGAAATTTTTGAAAAATTTCCTATAAAAATAGGAAATTTTTGAAAAATTTCCTATAAAAATAGGAAATTTTTGAAAAATTTCCTATAAAAATAGGAAATTTTTGAAAAATTTCCTATAAAAATAGGAAATTTTTGAAAAATTTCCTATAAAAATAGGAAATTTTTGAAGAATTTCCTATAAAAATAGGAAATTTTTGAAAAATTTCCTATAAAAATAGGAAATTTTTGAAAAATTTCCTATAAAAATAGGAAATTTTTGAAAAATTTCCTATAAAAATAGGAAATTTTTGAAAAATTTCCTATAAAAATAGGAAATTTTTGAAAAATTTCTTATAAACATAGGAAATTTTTGAAAATTTCCTATAAAACTTGAAAATTTTTGAAAAATTTCCTATAAAAATTTTAAATTTTTGAAAAAATAAAAATAGGAAATTTTTGAAAAATTTCCTATCAAAATAGGAAAAATTATGAAAAATTTCCTATAAAAATAGGAAATTTTTGAAAAATTTCCTATAAAAATAGGAAATTTTTGAAAAATTTCCTATAAAAATAGGAAGCTTTTGAAAAATTTCCTATAAAAATAGGAAATTTTTGAAAAATTTCCTATAAAAATAGGAAATTTTTGAAAAATTTCCTATAAAAATAGGAAATTTTTGAAAAATTTCCTATAAAAATAGGAAATTTTTGGAAAATTTCCTATAAAAATAGGAAATTTTTGAAAAATTTCCTATAAAAATAGGAAATTTTTGAAAAATTTCCTATAAAAATAGGAAATTTTTGAAAAATTTCCTATAAAAATAGGAAATTTTTGAAAAATTTCCTATAAAAATAGGAAATTTTTGAAAAATTTCCTATAAAAATAGGAAATTTTTGAAAAATTTCCTATAAAAATAGGAAATTTTTGAAAAATTTCCTATAAAAATAGGAAATTTTTGAAAAATTTCCTATAAAAATAGGAAATTTTTGAAAAATTTCCTATAAAAATAGGAAATTTTTGAAAAATTTCCTATAAAAATAGGAAATTTTTGAAAAATTTCCTATAAAAATAGGAAATTTTTGAAAAATTTCCTATAAAAATAGGAAATTTTTGAAAAATTTCCTATAAAAATAGGAAATTTTTGAAAAATTTCCTATAAAAATAGGAAATTTTTGAAAAATTTCCTATAAAAATAGGAAATTTTTGAAAAATTTCCTATAAAAATAGGAAATTTTTGAAAAATTTCCTATAAAAATAGGAAATTTTTGAAAAATTTCCTATAAAAATAGGAAATTTTTGAAAAATTTCCTATAAAAATAGGAAATTTTTGAAAAATTTCCTATAAAAATAGGAAATTTTTGAAAAATTTCCTATAAAAATAGGAAATTTTTGAAAAATTTCCTATAAAAATAGGAAATTTTTGAAAAATTTCCTATAAAAATAGGAAACTTTTGAAAAATTTCCTATAAAAATAGGAAATTTTTGAAAAATTTCCTATAAAAATAGGAAATTTTTGAAAAATTTCCTATAAAAATAGGAAATTTTTGAAAAATTTCCTATAAAAATAGGAAATTTTTGAAAAATTTCCTATAAAAATAGGAAATTTTTGAAAAATTTCCTATAAAAATAGGAAATTTTTGAAAAATTTCCTATAAAAAATAGGAAATTTTTGAAAAATTTCCTATAAAAAATAGGAAATTTTTGAAAAATTTCCTATAAAAATAGGAAATTTTTGAAAAATTTCCTATAAAAATAGGAAATTTTTGTAAAATTTCCTATAAAAATAGGAAATTTTTGAAAAATTTCCTATAAAAATAGGAAATTTTTGAAAAATTTCCTATAAAAATAGGAAACTTTTGAAAAATTTCCTATAAAAATAGGAAATTTTTGAAAAATTTCCTATAAAAAAAGGAAATTTTTGAAAAATTTCCTATAAAAATAGGAAATTTTTGAAAAATTTCCTATAAAAATAGGAAATTTTTGAAAAATTTCCTATAAAAATAGGAAATTTTTGAAAAATTTTCTATAAAAATAGGAAATTTTTAAAAAATTTCCTATAAAAATAGGAAATTTTTGAAAAATTTCCTATAAAAATAGGAAATTTTTGAAAAATTTCCTATAAAAATAGGAACTTTTTGAAAAATTTCCTATAAAAATAGGAAATTTTTGAAAAATTTCCTATAAAAATAGGAAATTTTTGAAAAATTTCCTATAAAAATAGGAAATTTTTGAAAAATTTCCTATAAATATAGGAAATTTTTGAAAAATTTCCTATTAAAATAGGAAATATTTGAAAAATTTCCTATAAAAATAGGAAATTTTTGAAAAATTTCCTATAAAAATAAGAAATTTTTTAAAAATTTCCTATAAACATAGGAAATTTTTGAAAAATTTCCTATAAAAATTGGAAATTTTTGAAAAATTTCCTATAAAAATAGGAAATTTTTGAAAAATTTCCTATAAAAATAGGAAATTTTTGAAAAATTTCCTATAAAAATAGGAAATTTTTGAAAAATTTCCTATAAAAATAGGAAATTTTTGAAAAATTTCCTATAAAAATAGGAAATTTTTGAAAAATTTCCTATAAAAATAGGAAATTTTTGAAAAATTTCCTATAAAAATAGGAAATTTTTGAAAAATTTCCTATAAAAATAGGAAATTTTTGAAAAATTTCCTATAAAAATAGGAAATTTTTGAAAAATTTCCTATCAAAATAGGAAATTTTTGAAAAATTTCCTATAAAAATAGGAAATTTTTGAAAAATTTCCTATAAAAATAGGAAATTATTGAAAAATTTCCTATAAAAATAGGAAATTTTTGAAAAATTTCCTATAAAAATAGGAAATTTTTGAAAAATTTCCTATAAAAATAGGAAGTTTTTGAAAAATTTCCTATAAAAATAAGAAAATTTTTGAAAAATTTCCTATAAAAATAGGAAGTTTTTAAAAATTTCCTATAAAAATAGGAAATTTTTGAAAAATTTCCAATAAAAAGAAGATATTTTTGAACAATTTTCTATAAAAATAGGAAATTTTTGAAAAATTTCCTATAAAAATAGGAAATTTTTGAAAAATTTCCTATAAAAATAGGAAATTTTTGAAAAATTGCCTGTAAAAAATTTTTGAAAAATTTCCTATAAAAATAAGAAATTTTTGAAAAATTTCCTATAAACATAGGAAATTTTTGAAAAATTTTCTATAAAAATAGGAAATTTTTGAAAAATTTTCTATAAAAATTGGAAATTTTTGAAAAATTTCCTATAAAAATAGGAAATTTTTGAATTCAATAAACATTTGTAACTACGAGTATTTTTAAAACTTAAATATTTATAATGTTTTATTGTTTATGTAAATTATGCAAGACCAAATAGAATTTCTTCAAAAACAGACACAAAATTAAATAATTCTAAAAGAAATCTTATGATTTTGTAAAAATAGTTTAGAAACGACACAATAGTTTACTATAAAACAAAAGTTTGAAATGCGATTATAACAAGTCTGTGTTGTAAGGGAATAAAGTTATTTAAAAAATTATTATAAAATTGTAATAAGAGTTTACATGGAATTGTTTGAAGAGACTTAAATGTAAAAATACAGTATAAAAATTCAAAATAGTAAAACAGTTGCATCAATGTCAAGGGGAACATGTAAGAAAATAAATTCGTCATATTGTTACAACAATATAAGCTAAATTAAAGATAAGCACTTCATTGATAACACCAGGAACCAAAGACCCATCATAATTTTCGTAAATATCAAGATCATTAATGAAATTTTTAAAAATGAAATTTTTAAAATCTTAAGTAATTTTTGAAGAATTCTCATAAAAAATAAGAAACTTTTGAAAATTTTCCTATAAAAATAAGAAATTTTTGAAAACTTTTTTATAAAATTAAGAAATTTTGAAAAATTTCCTATAAAAATATGAAATTTTTGAAAAATTTCATATAAAAATAAGAAATTTTTGCAAAATTTCCTATAAAAATAACAAAGTTTTGAAAAATTTCTTCAAAAAATAACAAAGTTTTGAAAAATTTCCTATAAAAATAAGAAATTTTTGAAAAATTTCCTATAAAATTAAAAAATTTTTGAAAAATTTTATATAAAATTAAGAAATTTTTAAAAATTTCCTATAGAAATAAGAAATTTTTTAAAATTTCTTTTAAAAATAAGAAATTTTTAACAAATTTCCTATAAAAATAAAAAATTTTCGAAAATTTTCCTATAAAAATAAGATATTTTTGAAAAATTTAATTTAAAATAAGAAATTTTTGAAAAATTTCCTATAAAAATAAGAAATTTTTGAAAAATTTCCTATAAAAATAAGAAATTTTTGAAAAAATTCCTATAAAACTAAGACATTTTTTAAAAATTTCCTATAACTTTTGTAAATTTTCCTATTAAAATAAGAATTTTTTGAAAAATTTTCTATAAAGATAGGAAATTTTTTAAAATTTCCTAGAAAAATAAAGAATTTTTGAAAAATTTTCTTTAAAAATAAGAAATGTTTGAAAAATTCTCATCAAAATAAGAAACTTTTTGAAAATTTTCCTATAAAAATAAGAACTTTTTGAAAAATTTCCTAGAAAATAAGAAATTTTTGGAAAATTTCTTCTAAAAATAAGAAATTTTTGAAAAATTTTCTATAAGAATAAGAACCTTTTGAAAATTTTCCTATAAAAATAAGAAATTTTTGAAAAATTTTCTATAAAGTTAAGAAATTTAAAAAAAATTTCTTATAAGAATAAAAAATTTTTAAAAATTTCCTATAAAAATTAGAAATTTTTTAAAAATTGCCTATAAAAATAAGAAATTTTTGAAAAATTTCCCATTAAAATAAGACATTTTTAAAAAATTTCCTATTAAAATAAGAAATTTTTTAAAAATTTCCTTTAAAAATAGGAAATTTTTGAAAAATTTCTTTTAAAAATTAGAAATTTTTGAAAAATTTCCTATAAAAATAAGAAATTTTTGAAAAAATTCCTATAAAAATAAGAAATTGTTTAAAAATTTCCTATAAAAATAAGAATCTTTTGAAAATTTTCCTATTAAAATAAGAAATTTTTGAAAAATTTTCTATAAAGGTAGGAAGTTTTTAAAAATTTCCTAGGAAAATAAGAAATTTTTGAAAATTTTTCTATAAAAATAAGAAATTTTTAAAAAATTTCCTATAGAAATAAGAAATTTTTGAAAAATTTCCTATAAAAATAAGAAATTTTTAAAAATTTCCTGCAAAAATAAGAAATTTTTAAAAAAATTCTATAAAAATGAGAAATTTTTGAAGAATTTCCTAGAAAAATAAGAAACTTTTGAAAAATTTTCGATACAAATAAGAAATTTTTGAAAAATTCTCATAAAAATAAGAAATTTTTGTAAAATTTCCTATAAAAATAAGAAATTTTTGTAAAATTTCCTATAAAAATAAGAAATTTTTGTAAAATTTCCTATAAAAATAAGAAATTTTTGAAAAATTTCCTATAAAAATGAGAAATTTTTGAAAAGTTTCCTATAAAAATAAGAAATTTTTGAAAAATTTCCTATAAAAATAAGAAATTTTTGAAAAATTTCCTATAAAAATAAGAAATTTTTGAAAAATTTCCTATAAAAATAAGAAATTTTTGCAAAATTGCTTATAAAAATAAGACATTTTTTAAAAACTTCCTATAGAAATAAGAAATTTTTGAAAAATTTCTTATAAAAATAAAAAAATTTTGAAAAATTTTTCTATAAAAATAAGAAATTTTGTGAAAAAATTCCTATAAAAATAAGAAATTTTGTGAAAAATTTCCTATAAAAATAAGAAATTTTTTAAAATATCCTATAAAAATAAGAAATTTTTGAAAAATTCTCACAAAAATAAGAAATTTTTGAAAAATTTCCTATAAAAATAAAATTTTTTTGCAAAATTGCCTATAAAAATAAGACATTTTTTAAAAACTTTTTATAGAAATAAGAAAATTTTGAAAAATATCTTTTAAAAATAAGAAATTTTGTGAAAAAATTCCTATAAAAATAAGAAATTTTGTGAAAAATTTCCTATAAAAATAAGAAATTTTTTAAAATATCCTATAAAAATAAGAAATTTTTGAAAAATATCCTATAAAAATAAGAAATTTTTGAAAATTTTTCTATAAAAATAAGTTTTTGAAAAATTTCTAATAAAAATAAGAAATTTTTTAAAAATCTTGAGAATTTCGAATACCCAAAAAAGGATCATTCAGCGCCATTGTGCATTACTTATTAAATAAAAAACCTATTAAGGGCTTATTATATATAAGAACAAAACATTCTTCAAAGTCTTTTTTTTCCAAATTTCAAAGCTCCAAATCCAAATCAAAATCCCTTTACTATAAAATCCAATTCTAAAAACTTTAAATATTTTTTTTAATTTAAATAAATTTTTCCTAATCCTAACGCAACTAGACAAATGCCTGTGATTACTAGAAAATTGTTATTATTATTATTATTTTGTCCTTCAAGAAAATAGAACAATAATTTTAAACAAGAACTCAAAACAAAAATAGATGAAAGTCTAACAAAAATATAGAAAATTTATTCTACTAAACCAGATACAAGTTGAAATTCTAAAAATAAAATTTTGTACGAGATATTCATATAATTTTCTATTCCTTTTTCGTTTCGATTTTAATAAAATTACAATGGAAAAGGATTACGGGGATAGACTACCGACAGAAGACAAGTAGGTTTCAATTTTATATTTTAATAAATGGATTAAGCAACAAACAAATTTACAAAGGGAAAAGACAGGTCTACACTCAGGGAAATATGTATAAGGGAGATAAATATAATAAAGAAAAACAGGAACAAGAGGTAAAAAATAACTATTTGATTTTATGTAAACTTCAAAAACTTATACAAACTCCTCTTAATATTTCACTTACCTTTAACTATTTTCAGTGGTGTATGTATGTGTGTTAGTATGCCCTCAAATGTAAATAGGTTTTGGGTATATAAATACCACCGTCTAGGATATGTGTGTCTAAGTGAGTGTATGGCAATGACATGTTTCCGTTTTTACTTTATCAATTTTTGTGCTCTCAATTTTTCCCATAACCAGGACTCATTGTCAATGTAGTCAAGGAATAAAACGTAATAACCAGAACAAAAAAAAAGTTTTTGTTTTTGGGACGTAAAACATAAGTTTAATTATAAGAAAATGTTACTTGATAAAGGATATGAATAATATAATCGATGCCGAAAGTTATATGACCTTGAAACTAAAATTGAATACGACATAGACTAAGAAACATAAGACATAAACTACGATATTAATTAACACTAAGACATAAACTGAAATATAGACTAGGACATAGACTAAGACATAGACTAAGACATAGACTAAGAAATAGACTAAGACATAGACTAAGACATAGACTAAGACATAGACTAAGACATAGACTAAGACATAGACTAAGACATAGACTAAGACATAGACTAAGACATAGACTAAGACATAGACTAAGACATAGACTAAGACATAGACTAAGACATAGACTAAGACATATACTAAGACATAGACTAAGACATAGACTAAGACATATACTAAGACATAGACTAAGATATAGACTAAGACATAGAATAAGACATAGAATAAGACATAGACTAAGACATAGACTAAGACATAGACATAGACTAAGACATAGACTAAGACATAGACTAAGACATAGACTAAGACATAGACTAAGAAATAGACTAAGACATGGACAAAGACATAGACTAAGACATAGACTAAGACATAGACTAAGACATAGACTAAGATATAGACTAAGACATAGACTAAGACATAGACTAAGACATAGACTAAGACATAGACTAAGACATAGACTAAGACATAGACTAAGACATAGACTAAGACATAGACTAAGGCATAGACTAAGACATAAACTAAGACATAGACTCAGACATAGACTAAGACATAGACTAAGACATAGACTAAGACATAGGCAAAGACATAGACTAAGACATAGACTAAGACATAGACTAAGACATAGACTAAGACATAGACTAAGACATAG
This sequence comes from Stomorhina lunata, assembly GCA_933228675.1. Lineage (NCBI taxonomy): Eukaryota > Metazoa > Arthropoda > Insecta > Diptera > Rhiniidae > Stomorhina > Stomorhina lunata. The sequence continues at coordinate 92,683,136 of OW121744.1, forward strand.
ACTAAGACATAGACTAAGACATAGACTAAGACATAGACTAAGACATAGACTAAGACATAGACTAAGACATAGACTAAGACATAGACTAAGACATAGACTAAGACATAGACTAAGACATAGACTAAGACATAGACTAAGACATAGACTCAGACATAGACTCAGACATAGACTAAGACATAGACTAAGACATAGACTAAGACATAGACTAAGACATAGACTAAGACATAGACTAAGACATAGACTAAGACATAGACTAAGACATAGACTAAGACATAGACTAAGACATAGACTAAGACATAGACTAAGACATAGACTAAGACATAGACTAAGACATAGACTAAGACATAGACTAAGACATAGACTAAGACATAGACTAAGACATAGACTAAGACATAGACTAAGACATAGACTAAGACATAGACTAAGACATAGACTAAGACATAGACTAAGACATAGACTAAGACATAGACTAAGACATAGACTAAGACATAGACTAAGACATAGACTAAGACATAGACTAAGACATAGACTAAGACATAGACTAAGACATAGACTAAGACATAGAATAAGACATAGACTAAGACATAGACTAAGACATAGACGAAGACATAGACTAAGACATAGACTAAGACATAGACTAAGACATAGACTAAGACATAGACTAAGACATAGACTAAGACATAGACTAAGACATAGACTAAGACATAGACTAAGACATAGACTAAGACATAGACTAAGACATAGACTAAGACTTTTTTTTTTTTGTTATTTAGGACCAGCACTCAGGGGATGACCCCTACTTATGCAATGCATTGTGTTGGAACTAGGAAAATAGGTTATGGGAGGGTGGATAGATGGAGTAGTGTTTATGGACATTTGATTTGAACTTCCCTATATTGCAACTGGCAGGGAAAATTTCTGCGGGAAGTAAATTCCACATACGAACTGTACGGCTAAAGAATGAATTTTCTCTGTAGTGTGTTGTTCTGTCTACTGGCCAATCGACTACGAAGGGATGAGCTCTAACAGACAGACGTGTATTGCGTAGAAAAATTCGAGTTTCAGGAACAAGTTCCCTTATTTCATTAGAGCACATTCCAAAGTAGTAACGATAGAACAGTGTGACACAACCCACATTGCGACGGTGCTCTAGTGAATAAATAGAGTTGGATACCCTACTGTCACCAATAAGTACTTTCGCCCTCTCCTGCACTCGGTCGAGAAGCTCCAAAATAGACTTTGAAGCACCGGCCCATACATGGGAGTCGAATATAGGTGGTGTAAATAGTAAGGAGATCAGATGGAGTGAAGTATCTCTTACACCGTTTAAGAAAACCGAGACTTCTTCGACACTTGAAAAATGTGATCAGTCCAACGGACATCACATTGAATTTTCATGCCCAGAACATCAAGAGTATCTGATTCCTCGATATTTTCACCACCCATTAATACAGATGATGTAACATGATCCGCCGTGCGTTTGTGCGTAAGCATACAACACTGAGTTTTCCGCGCATTAAAATCGACTCTATTCGCACGACCCCATTCTGAGATTGCTTCTAAATCGCGGTTTAATGATTCATTCATGTTTTGCCTCATAGTGCCAATCTCTAAAAGGTTTGGTCTATGATTGAATGAATACGAATGGCAAATGTTACTATCATCTGCAAAAGAGTAGATAGGATTAGAAGTTTGACGTAGAAGGTCGTTTATAAAGATAAGAAACAGAGTAGGAGAAAGAACGGAGCCTTGCGGTACCCCTGAATTTAGCTTGAACTCGTTTGATGAGATCCCATCTACAACAACTCTTATAGTGCGATCTCTGAGAAAGCTCGATATAAATCGAGAGAAGTTATTACCGACACCAAAAGCAATAAGTTTTGATAGAAGTGCTACGTGCCACACTATCTAAACGCCTTGGAAATATCCAGAGCCACAACTTTACTTCCGCCAAAACGGTGTATTGAATGACACCATTTTTCCGAAAGGAAGGCTAGCAGGTCTCCCGTAGAGCGTCCCCTACGAAATCCATACTGGCGGTCGCTTAGTAGGTTGTTAGATTCCAGATATTTAACAAGATGGTGGTTTACCATACTCTCCAATACTTTGGAGAGTGCAGAACAAATTGCTATTGGGCGGTAATTTTCAGGGTTGGTAGCCTCACCCTTTTTAGGGATTGGCGTTACATTAGCAACCTTCCAACACCGAGGAAATTTACCAGCATGGTACAAGGTGCTGAAAAGGTTAGCTAATGGACGCGAAAGCGTCGAACAGCACTGCTTCAAGATCAGTGCTGGAATACCATCCGGCCCTGGCGACTTGTTTACGTTGAGATCTGCTAAAACCCTTTTTACAGCACGGGCGCGAAAGAATATCTTTGGCATAGTTACAGATACTCTTTCGAGCTCGGGCGGAGGCTGAGTGCTTTCCGGCAAGCGGGAATTACTTGCAAATACTTCAGCTAAAAGGTTAGCTTTATCATTGACCATTCCTTAAAAGAGAAGAAATTGTAGAACTAGCATTATTCTTGACTCGTTTAACGAATGACCAAAAACTCTTACTGCCCCGAGGAGCGTACAGAGCTTTTTCACGTCTTAATACTTTGGCACATGTACGCCTCTCACGTTTGCGTTGCGTATCAGTAACTGGATTTTGGTTATTACGCCAGTTTCTGAAAGCTTCCTCTCGGGATCTGACTGCTTGTTTGCACGTCTGATTAAACCAAGTTTTTACTTTTGGTTTAATCGAAATATTTTTCACTGGGATAAACATTTTCATTCCCAGCTTAATAACATTTGAAACCATTTCCGCCGAGGCATTGACATTGCTGTCGAGGAAACAAAGTTTCCAGTTAAAATGCCTATAGAATTCGTTGAGCTCTGCCCAACGACCTTTTTCGTATATAAAAGTTGAACGTTTCGTGGCTGTTTTCGAAATGTTGCGAAGTGAGGAGAGCGAAAAAGAGGCGGAAATGGCACAATGATCGGAATTTCCGAGAGGTGCAAGAACCTTTACTTCATACTTATCAGGGTGTGAAGTAAGGAAAAGGTCAAGGATGTTTTGTTGGTGCCCATCAACACATGGAATATGTGTCGGCTCATTCACCAGTTGCGCAAGGTGATTGTGCGCTGCAAATAACTCAACATATTGGCCTTCAGGAGTTGTGTGGCTTGAATGGCGAAGCCAGGACGAGTTGTGAACATTGAAATCACCAGCAATAACGATTTCACTGCTCGGACAACTCTCGAGGATCTTCGAAATTGAATCGGAAAGGGCATCGAAGCCAGATAGAGTTGTGTCCCTTTCCGAGTTTGGACTTCTATAAAGAAACCCGAAGTACAAAAGATGCGCCCTGATTCTGAATTTAACCCAGAGACAGCTAAATTCGTTATCATGCGTGCCTAATGATTGCTGGCACTGGTACGCAACTTCATCGCGAATGTACATTGCAATGCCCCTATGAAGGTTAAAAAGGGATAGGAATTGATACACAGGTATGTGAAAATCCTGTGGATCAGCATTTTCAGATACCTGGGTTTCAGACAAGGCGAAAACATCCGGCCGATGGAGACAAATGTGTGCGTAAACAGAGAAGAAATTTGCTCTTAGCCCACGTATGTTGCAGAAGTTTATGGTAACACGATCTGCCATTGCAATATATTGAAAAACTAATCAATTGTCTATTTATAGTAAAAGTCTCAAAGATGTTAATTGTTGTCAGCGATACTAATCAATGGTCAGTGTTATGCCTTCACCATTAATTAGTTTGACAACAATTAAGTCAGTGATACTTTAATTATAAAAAAAAGAAAAGGAACGAAAACACAATGACAATTGCTGAGAGGGCCATAAAAGCCCTGATCTAGTCATTGTTTATGCTAAGTGCCAACGCTGATAAATTTTTCTTTTATGTTATTAATGATGTTCTGTAGATTTGTTTGTTGTTGTATTGATTTATTGTGTTTGTTGTATTAAGAAAGAAAATAAAACTGGTTTGGAGAGTTTTGTTTATTGTTGGATGTTTTTAATTTTGGTTTTTTTTTTTTGTTATTTTCACTGTTTGAGTTTTTTTTTTATTTTGATTTTTAATTATTTTAATTTTTAGTTATTATGGTGTTAATGTTAATAAGTTTATTAATTTTTTTGCACGGGTTTTAATTATTAATGTAAAAAAAAATAATTTTGTTTAAAACACTGAACGCGGACAAAATACACATGGACGGACAAGCAACATGTAAAAACACAGGACGGACGTCAAAACACTAATCGACTAAGACATAGACTAAGATATAGACTAAGACATGGACTAAGACATAGACTAAGACAAAGACTAAGACATAGACTAAGACATAGACTAAGACATAGACATAGACTAAGACAAAGACTAAGACATAGACATAGACATAGACATAGACTAAGACTAAGACATAGACTAAGATATGGACTAAGAATAAGACATAGACTAAGACATAGACTAAGGCATAGAATAAGACATAGACTAAGACATAGACTAAGACATAGACTCAGACGTAGACTAAGACATAGACTAAGACATAGACTAAGACATAGACTAAGACATAGACTAAGACATAGACTAAGACATAGACTAGTTCATAGACTGAAACATAGACTAAACCATAGACTTAGGGATAGACTAAGATATAGACTAAGACATAGTCTATGTAGTGTCCATTGTCGATAGCTAAGTACAGCTCTAGTACAGGTGTATCAGCTTTTTCATAATTTATCACACTTACAGCATATCGTGAAACCCTTGCATTTTGCTTATATTATCTGATTATATATTAGCATAATAAGTGGTATTGGTGTTTTGATTTTCTTCTTATAACTATGTCTGTTTATACTATGGTTGAAATCAAACTCTTCAAAGTTACTATGGAAATTAAAAGCAACTTTTTAATTAAGAAGCACTTAATATAAATGACCTTTTTATCTAATGCCTAAGTATAGCGTCCCTCTAGCAAAAGACAGGAGTTAAAAGCACAAATACATTAGGGTCATATAAAACATGTTTCGGACTATTTTATAAAGGATAATTTTCAATAAGGTCCTTGGAGACAAACAAACCAAAAAAGTATCTAGAATTCTAGGAAAGAAGATTGTAGTCAAAGGAGATTAAAAATTGTATTAAATATTCCTCTAAGAAAATACTAGATTAATTAAAAATTAATAGAATAAAACAGATTTCATCTGTTAGCTAAAAAAAATTTGTCAAATAAAAATAAAATCTCATCTATTACCGAACAAAATTTATTGATATGCCTTTAAATAAATTTTTAAAATCAAAGCAATCAATCTGTGATCACTCTGACTTCTAAGAACAATTTCTCAAAACTAAATTCCTTAATTTATTTTCTTTGTTTTGCAATCGCTTTTATTTTTATTCTTATACTACAATACGAGTATCTAAAAATCTACTTTCTTTCCTATTTTATACTCTATTGGTTTTGATGTTACAGTAAGAGCTTTCATAAATATATATTACATCGTGGCGACTGTATAATATTTCTAATAATATACGTTACAAATATTATGTGATGTCATGTCAATTGTTATAATTTATTTATGATATAAAAATACAAATCATCATGAGGATATTATCCTTAGAACATTGTGTTTTATTAAATAATGTGTTAGTGTACTCACACAATACACACATACGAGTATACCATGAAATTCAATGAATTACGGAGAAACTGTCATAAGATTATTACAGATTTAATATAACATTAATATGTGTTGCTCAAGTTTTCATTATTGTCAGTTGAACAGATACAATAAAATAATATATAATGTAATACTTTATATTACAGCTCAATATGAAGAGTTAGCTTACTTCTCAGACCATGATTTGATGTATGTCATAAACTTTGTATAAGGTTATTTCTTAGACTATGTTTTAGCCTATGGGTTAGCCAATGTCATAGTCTATGTCTTAGTCTATGTCTTATTCTATGTCTTAGTCTATGTCTTAGTCTATGTCTTAGTCTATGTCTTAGTCTATGTCTTAGTCTATGTCTTAGTCTATGTCTTAGTCTATGTCTTAGTCTATGTCTTAGTCTATGTCTTAGTCTATGTCTTAGTCTATGTCTTAGTCTATGTCTTAGTCTATGTCTTAGTCTATGTCTTAGTCTATGTCTTAGTCTATGTCTTAGTCTATGTCTTAGTCTATGTCTTAGTCTATGTCTTAGTCTATATCTTAGTCTATGTCTTAGTCTATGTCTTAGTCTATGTCTTAGTCTATGTCTTAGTCTATGTCTCAGTCTATGTCTTAGTCTATGTCTTAGTCTATGTCTTAGTCTATGTCTTAGTCTATGTCTTATTCTATGTCTTAGTCTATGTCTTAGTCTATGTCTTATTCTATGTCTTAGTCTATGTCTTAGTCTATGTCTTAGTCTATGTCTTAGTCTATGTCTTAGTCTATGTCTTAGTCTATGTCTTAGTGTATGTCTTAGTGTATGTCTTAGTCTATGTCTTAGTCTATGTCTTAGTCTATGTCTTAGTCTATGTCTTAGTCTATGTCTTAGTCTATGTCTTAGTCTATGTCTTAGTCTATGTCTTAGTCTATGTCTTAGTCTATGTCTCAGTCTATGTCTTAGTCTATGTCTTAGTCTATGTCTTAGTCTATGTCTTAGTCTATGTCTTAGTCTATGTCTTAGTCTATGTCTTAGTCTATGTCTTAGTCTATGTCTTAGTCTATGTCTTAGTCTATGTCTTAGTCTATGTCTTAGTCTATGTCTTAGTCTATGTCTTAGTCTATGTCTTAGTCTATGTCTTAGTCTATGTCTTAGTCTATGTCTTAGTCTATGTCTTAGTGTATGTCTTAGTGTATGTCTTAGTCTATGTCTTAGTCTATGTCTTAGTCTATGTCTTAGTCTATGTCTTAGTCTATGTCTTAGTCTATGTCTTAGTCTATGTCTTAGTCTATGTCTTAGTCTATGTCTTAGTCTATGTCTTAGTCTATGTCTTAGTCTATGTCTTAGTCTATGTCTTAGTCTATGTCTTAGTCTATGTCTTAGTCTATGTCTTAGTCTATGTCTTAGTCTATGTCTTAGTCTATGTCTTAGTCTATGTCTTAGTCTATGTCTTAGTCTATGTCTTAGTCTATGTCTTAGTCTATGTCTTAGTCTATGTCTTAGTCTATGTCTTAGTCTATGTCTTAGTCTATGTCTTAGTCTATGTCTTAGTCTATGTCTTAGTCTATGTCTTAGTCTATGTCTTAGTCTATGTCTTAGTCTATGTCTTAGTCTATGTCTTAGTCTATGTCTTAATCTATGTCTTAGTCTATGTCTTAGTCTATGTCTTAGTCTATGTCTTAGTCTGTGTCTTAGTCTATGTCTTAGTCTATGTCTTAGTCTATGTCTTGGTCTATGTCTTAGTCTATGTCTTAGTCTATGTCTTAGTCTATGTCTTAGTCTATGTCTTAGTCTATGTCTTAGTCTATGTCTTAGTCTATGTCTTAGTCTATGTCTTAGTCTATGTCTTAGTCTATGTCATAGTCTATGTCTTAGTCTATATCTTAGTCTATGTCTTAGTCTATGTCTTAGTCTATGTCTTAGTCTATGTCTTAGTCTATGTCTTAGTCTATGCCTTAGTCTATGTCTTAGTCTATGTCTTAGTCTATGTCTTAGTCTATGTCTTAGTCTATGTCTTAGTCTATGTCTTAGTCTATGTCTTAGTCTATGTCTTAGTCTATGTCTTAGTCTATGTCTTAGTCTATGTCTTAGTCTATGTCTTAGTCTATGTCTTAGTCTATGTCTTAGTCTATGTCTTAGTCTATGTCTTAGTCTATGTCTTAGTCTATGTCTTAGTCTATATTTTAGTCTATGTCTTAGTCTATGTCTTAGTCTATGTTTTAGTCTATCTCTTAGTCTATGTCTTAGTCTATGTCTTAGTCTATGTCTTAGCGTATGCCTTAGTCTATGTCTTAGTCTATGTCTTAGTCTATGTCTAAGTCTATATCTTAGTCTATGTTTTAGTCTATGCCTTAGTGTATATCTTAGTCTATGTATTAGTCTATGTCTTATCTATTTATTGGATTTCTTAGTATTTGTCTTTATCTTTTTCGTAGTCTTTACAGTAGTTCAAGTCTTAGCCTATGTCTTAGTCTAGTATATAGACTATCATATTTAGACTTTTACTTAGTTAATAAATATATAATATATAACGAGAATATAGTATATGTATGTAATCTATTATATCTTTGTTATAGCTATGACTACAAAGCTTCATTAATCCGAACTTTATGTACCCAAAAAAGCTCTCTACTACTTAACATTTATCATGACTACATTCAAAAATTCTTCTCACCTCTTAAATAAATGCTACCAAGACAATTGGAATTTTAAATAATCGTTCATTTAGCACTTCATCAATTGTCCTTAAGAATTATTTACCTCAACGATAATCTAGCAGCGCCAGTTGGCAGCAGCATAATAATGATAATAACGATTGTACAATAATACTTAAACTTAACGCCTCTTTTTAGTGGTGTTGGTGGCTAGAGCACAAACAAGGAGAAAATACCGACAAATTATAATGAAAGATAACCAAACAGCGACTATATATTTTCATATCAAACATCCTTTATATCCTTCGTTATATTAACAACCTTCAGTGGATTAATAGTTAATTATGATTGCCATTGCCAGAGTACACAAAAGGGACATTCCTAGAATATTAACAACGAAAAAGGAGAAAAGAAATGAGAAAAAAACTGGAACTGGAAGTGAATGTACATAAACAATTGTCTTTTATAACTGTTAATGTTTATAGTATTTGTTTTGTGTGTTGCACAGTGGCATGAGATGAAAATGGGATTGATCTATGTTATTCCCTTACAAAAATAGCGAGGTTTACTCCAGCTGATATCAAAATATAGTCATAGAACTGAGCATCGGACTGTATATGGGCAAATCCGAAAAACATTAAACCAAGGACAAAATTTTAAAACTGTCAAAATCACGTATCTGCGTTTATGAAAAAATTTACAATATATTGATCCTTTAGGATATATAATGTAGAGTGGTTCGAAAAAAAAAGTTGAGTCAGTCACCGCCTAGGATTAAAGATAATGTAAAAGTAATTCTAAAATTTTTTTTTTAGTTTCCCCTTTATGTATTTTGTTAATTGTGTCACCATCTTTAGTCCGATCATAACACTTTGGGTGTTCACGGCTGTATAAGGGCTACATTTCTCACTTTGATCATTTTTTACTACCACTTCAAT